>JAQHUG010000186.1:1715252-1728718 GCA_028555095.1 Dicrostonyx torquatus
ACACCCAACTACTTTTTTTTCTTTCTTTATTATTTTGAGGACTTTATCCTTTTTCTTTTATCTATTTTAAATACACTGTGAACCATTTAGAGGTTTTCTTCATCTGAATCTGTCTTTACTGTATATCCCTCTTTTTCTGACCACATGAGTCTTTAATTTGCTAGATGATATGGATAGGATTAATGTTGTGGCTTTGACGCATTCCTTAGCTTTCTGATAGTCGAGCCTCATGGCAGAGGTATTAGCTGGAGCCATGTTTGTTGCCACAACTCTATGGCATTTCAAGGTCCCTGCTACCAGTAAGAAGCATCCTAATGGTTACTCATAAACACCATTTAAGTGTTAGGTGGTGGGGCCTTTGAAAAAAGCTCCAAGGTTTTTGCTTCTAAAGCTGAGTCAGGAAGCCTCACTTAAAGGAGGTGCACTTGCCTATAGCAAACAGAGCCCACCTGAGAAAATGCTATCAAGAAACTATGCTTAACTCTGTCCATTTTTGTCTAGAATTATTTCCCAAGCTCTCTCTGGCTTTATGTGGATGCAGTTGCCCCATGTTGGGTGCCATTTGTTGATAGAGGTTTCTGCCCTACCCAATCCTGTAGCTGTTTAGTCCCAAATAAACACACAGAGGTCTACATTAATTATAAACTGATTAACCTATTAGCTCAGGCTCCTTATAACTCTTATAACCTATATTAGCCCATAATTCTTGTCTATGTTAGCTACATGGCTTGGTACCATTTTTGGCGAAGCAGTCACATCTTGCTTCCTTTGTGTCTGGGTGACAACTGCAGACTGACTCTTTCTCTTCCTAGAATTCTCATTGCCCTACTTATACTTCCTGCCTGGTTGCCCCACCACTGCTTCCTGACTACTGACCAATCAGCATTTTATTAGACAAGTACAAGAAACAAATCTTTACAGGGTAAAATCATTGTCCCACAACAGAATGTCACAACTGTGGCACAACCATGTGTGCTCACAAAGATTAAGGAATTTACCCTGTTGTCTTCTACAGGAAAAGTTTGGTGAACTTTTACCTAAGCCATTGAACTTTGTTGCTTCTGGTAAAGCTATTACCTATTTGTTTTCAGTTATAAAAGGAATAACAAATGCTGAGATTCTATTAGGTTAAAATTGGTAAGTCCAAAGCAATCAGATCATAAATTGTTAGACAGAAGTAAAGGAGTGTCATTTTCTAATGCTAATGTGCAAAATTCAGGTGATTTCCAGTCTATGAATTGTGACTCTCTGGAGAATGCAATGTCATAGTGTCATAAATCCATCCCACTCTTGAGAGCAAACATAAATGTCTAAGATATGTATAAAAGAAAATTAAGGACTTAACGGAGACAATTTTAAATTATATTTCATGAAATTTTAGAAGATTGAGTAAATTTATTTGTTTTATGAAATGAGAGCATTTAAAATTATATATTTTATATAATTTATATAACTAAATAGTCCTAATCAAAGGACCAAGGGGATTGTATCATGAATAATTATAGAATTTATAGTAGAAAATCTGACTGAAATATCAGTAATTTGGACCTTTATGACCTTTATGACCTCAACATATAAGCTGAGGCTATGTCTTGATCTTCCACAGCATATTTAGATATCAAACAACTAAAATCTCTTAATAAAGTTCTATTTAAGCAAAGGGCTGGAAAAGGTATAACTCTGGAGAAAGAAATGGGACACGTGACAATACCTAAAATCTTATTACTCTCAGACAGGGGCAGGACAGGTGACTTTAGTCTTCTGTATTTGAGTACATCATGCTGGCAGATCAGTAAATAAGTGATGTGGCCACTAGTCCTTAACATCTAGAGAATACCATTGTCCTAAGATTAAACATGCATGGTAAATCTAGGGAAAGTGACTTAGACTACAGAAAGGAAAACCTGAAGGGGCCTATTGCTCTGAGGAATGGAAGAGGGATGTGATGCCACAAAATAATAAGCAGGTTTTATGAAACAAATACAAAAAGTGTTAAACTGGTCAATTAAAGCTAAATATACCTACATAATGTCAAACATGTCACTGTTGAGAACAGCTAAGTGGATTAGAAGCTAGATGTGAGGAAATTGTCTAGAATATAGCATAATGTAATAGAAATGGAACCTATAAGAAGAGATAAGAAACATGGAGAACATTGCCAGCAGTTCGACTGTCTGATAAACTTCCAAAAAGTTAAGTTTTGAACTCAGGAAAGACCTGGGTTGTATATGAACAGAAGGTTCCGGGTGAAAATCGAAGGTAGATTTGCTACATTTGAAGCACTAATGGCCAGGAATTGTCATATACTGAAGATACCATTCCTTAATATGAAAAGATTTATTTCCATGAAAGAATTTTTATACAAGTAAATGTGTAGGTGTGATGGTTAATATTGATTGTCAACCTGATGGGATCTAGGATTGCCTAGGAGCCAAGTATCTTGGCCTGTCTGTGTGTGGGGTTTCTGTATCAGGTAAGCTGAGATGGGAAGATCTCCCCTGACTAGGTGACACAATTCCATGGGCTGAAGTCCAGGACTGAGGGAAGAGAAGAAGTGAACTAACATTAGCATTCTTTCTTTTGTGCTGTAGATGTAATATGACCAGATATGTATGCCTCAAGCACCTGTCACCATGACTTCCCCCATAGTTGACTGTGCCCAGGAACTGTGACCCAGAGTACACAGACCCTTCCTTAAACTGCTCTAGTCAGCTGTCCTACCACAGCAGTGAGAAGAGGAAACTCACCATGTGGCATCTACATTTTAATTAAGAATTAAAATAGCCAGGCAGTGGTGGTGCACGCCTTTAATCCCAGCACTTGGGAGGCAGAAGCAGGCTGATTTCTGTGAGTTCGAGGCCAGCCTGGTCTATAAGAGCTAGTTGTTCCAGGACAGGCTCCAAAGCTACAGAGAAACCCTGCCTCAGGTTTAAAAAAAAAAAAAAGAATTAAAATACATAGGTGTGGCACAATAAATTTCAAAATAACTTAAAGAAGTTTAAAACTTATTAAGGACATAAGTTTCATATCAAACACTTCTGTAGAAATGACTATCATTATTTGACAGTTCAACAGCTGTATATGAAAGACAAGTGGTCTGAGAAACCAATTTGAATCTGAAATTAAGTATTTAGTTTTTTCATCATCTAAGAGTGAAGGTAAAACGCTTTGTCAAATATATGGGAACTCAAAGCAGTTTTCCTTAGCAGGAACACTATTGACATTTAAATGATATCATCCCATTTGTTTGTTGCAAGTGGTCTAGGTCTTCATCCATTTAACTCAAACTAATTCTCTCTGGTGGTGATGCTGACCACTAGAGGGAACCAGTAGACCTATTGCAAAAGAAACTTGATTTTTTTTTTTTAGACTCTGTATGGATTTTTACATTAAAACTATTTCAACAATGACATGACACCTAGACCCAAAATAGAGAATAATTCTTTCCCAAATCTGGGGAAAGAATTGACAGTTTTCACAGCATACACAATTGCCCAAGAAGAATAGTAAAAACTGCTTTAAAAATTATGATTACATAAGGAGATCTGAATATAACATGAAAAATAACTCCTGGAACTTGAAAACATACATTTGAATTTCAAATACAGAGAAGAAAGGGAGACAAGTGTTAGTGGTTGTACTAAGATGATTGGTGTGAATACGTCACATTCAGGACATATCTTCTCCTGATAAACCTTATAGAGAGATAGCCTGTTTTTGATAGCATAGCTAAAATGAATAGAAACACAAATTTTGGGTCAAAATGTGGGATTCTTCAATCTGAACTTCTTAATATATAAATCGGATAACGTGGTGACTCCAAAGCCCTGGACCCAGAATTTCAGATCCCCCTTAAGACAGATTATTGCATATTCCACTCACATACAATGAATAGAATGGTGCTAGATTCCTTTGAATGGGCCTGGAAACTAACTTCAAGGAGTAGAGTGATTGAATCTAACTTGAGGAAGTGATAAGTTATAGAGAAACCACTAACCTCTCCCAGAAAATACTCAAGAAATAGTTGACAAATTAAATGAATGGTTTGATCTTTTTCTGGATTGGCATAAGTCCTAACTCAGAATAAAATTCAATCCTTAACTAAAATAGAGTGATAATAGCCTACATTAAAACATGAGGAGATCCAGTGTGATCACTGGATACCCAGCATACACAGATTAAATTATGATGGAAGATGTAAAGTAACTACTCATGTTAGAAGGCAGGAATTACTTAAAGATGTGTGCACATTTATTTAGTGACCACTATGGTGTAAGTATTCAGTTTTTTTTACTTACTTACTGCAAGACTGGATCTCTTAATTTTAAAATATTTTACATACAGTGAGTATATTTCGATCATATTTTCCCCATATTTTCCCCTATTCTATCTCCTTCCAAATCCTCCCGACACAACTTCATGTTTTATTCTTTCTCTGTCTCTCTCCTTCTCTAATAAAACAAAACAATACTGAAGGTTAAAACAAATGTGGTCAATAAAACAAAATACCAAAGCAAAACAAAAATCACGCATAAAAAGTGGAGTTCAATTTGTCTTGACCAGCCTGCCTTGGCGTGTGGTTGATATACCTATTATTATACCCAATTATGCTTTTAAAAATCACTTGCTGTACTACAGGCTCTTATTTCTTTATTCAAACATTATTGATGACTTGGTGTGTGCATATGTCTATGAAATTGAATGGCTCCTAATGGTAACATAAACACAATTGTCTCTTCCTTCTTCCTGCATAGGCGACTTATGACTCCAATCATGTATGCTGCCCGAGATGGTCACACTCAGGTTGTTGCTCTGCTTGTTGCTCATGGAGCAGAAGTTAACGCCCAGGATGAGAATGGTTATACTGTGAGAAATGCTTTTCCAAGTTGACTTTTTTTTCTGAGATATTGATACTTTGCTATTACATCAATAACCTACACAAATGACTAGTTTTATTTAGTTGATGTTTACTGTCAATGAGTTAAGGAAAGTTGTAGGAAGCCTGAACTATAGTCACTGCTAGACAAAATGCTGTTGAGAGCAACAGCTTAGAGAAAGGGAGAATTAGTTAATACTTGATAAAAGAAGTTATCACGCACAAGAAAAACCAGGATCCTAGAAAATGCTTGTGAATTCCTTCACAGAAAACATCTGTAATAGCAGATAAGTTCTTTATTTCATGACTTTACTTAACTGCGTAAAAAAAGTGGTTCGTAAAATCAGTGAATACAGCTGGGAATATGTTCACATTATATTTTGCAATGTGGAAATTGCATCACTCTGCTAATTAACCATTCTCTCTCTCTCTCTCTCTCTCTCTCTCTCTCTCTCTCTCTCTCTCTCTACTGTGCCATCAATATCGGTGAAAATATTTCTTATCTATCTCACATGTACTGCATTTTAAACAGTCCTCTTTCCCACACTTACAGGCCTTAACGTGGGCAGCACGTCAGGGTCATAAAAATGTAATTCTGAAGTTGCTTGAACTTGGAGCTAATAAAATGATACAGACTAAAGATGGCAGGACACCAAGCGAGATTGCAAAAAGAAATAAACATCTTGAGGTATTCACCTGTGTGCTTTATGTGTTGTTATATTGTGTAGAATTTTTGTATTATTTATCACAGTTCCTGAGTATAATAATAACATACAATTATTAAATACTTGAATAGGTTTTTTCTTGTAATGAAAGCTTTATTTTGCAATAATAGTCATCTTTTAAATGAAAATATTGATATTACATTTAATATCATTTAAGTGATATGAGTAGACAGAGAACTCTTATACTGCCCCTAAAGTAACACTGTAACAGGCATAGACTACTTTGAGGTTTGTATATGTGTTGTCATTCAGATTACTTCACCCCAGCTTAACCATGTGTTTCAAGGTCTGCCTTAGCATTTAATTTATAAATAATTTGTCTAAATTGTTTCATATCATCTTGAAAATATTAATCACTGTCCTTGATCTTTAAATTTTGGAATTGGTGTGCTTTTATTATTTTGGGTTAAAGAAGCATTTACTTCATTTTACTAAAGGTTTCCTCATGATACAGAGTTATTAAAACTCTGAACTACTCATTTTTTTAGCATTTTCTTTCTCTATAGAAAAAATATGTTCTTTTTAGTGTGAAGGATAATAATATTAACTATATTTGAATGGCTTGGGATTTTTTTCAGATCTTCAACTTTCTTTCTTTGACTCTAAATCCATTGGAAGGAAAACTTCAGCAGCTGAACAAAGAAGAGACTATTTGTAAACTGTTGGCCACAGATTCCAATAAAGAAAAGGATCCCGTATTTAGGTAACATGTTTGAGTTCAGAAGAATATATATAAAATGCATATTTTATTATTCATAGTAAATTTGGCAAGTTATATAAGATATATGATATATTAAACTTTTATAAGCATTTTTAAATGCCACTTAGAAATGTCTGGGTTTTAGATGTTTTCTTCTCCAGAATTTTAGAAGAATTTTATTTAGTTATTTACTTATTTAACTAACTGAATTTAATACATATTTTTAGTAAAATATCAAATTTTATTTTCAAGAGACTCAAGATTATGTTTATGTTCATGCTTGTTTGTGTTAGATCTTATTTTCTGATTATTTTTATCATTTCTCTGGTTTTATAAGATAATCCTGTTCCGCACATGGCTACAAACCATTCTCTAGTTACTACATTTATAGTCACCATCTAATTTATTGCATTGAAAGACATTTCTGTTTGCAATATTTCATAACAAATACATACTGATGAATATTTTAAATCTTAGGAAAGATGAGCTGAATATTACCACCTATGTTTTCCCTTTCTTTTGTTAGAAACTTTGTTTAGGGTTGGGGATGTAGTTCACTTCTTAGATTATGTGAAGCCATGAGTTTAACTTTTCAGCTTTAAAAGGGAAAGGAAGAAAGGGAGAGAAAGTAGGGGGAGTGGGAGGCAAGGGGACAAAGAGAGAACCTGGTTTATTCCTTTGATGCAACATTTAAATGTGCTGTGTAAACTTACAAATATATTCTGCCTGGATTCATTCTTGCCCATTCCCATGCTTGCTGTGAAATAGACATGCACATATATTGCTGTGTATATATAGTCTATTCTGAAACTGACCTTGCTATGATATGTTATAGTCCATATACAGCATTTGGAGATCTGGAAATATTTTTACATGGTCTTGGACTTGAGCATATGACAGACTTATTAAAGGTAGGATTTCATGGAGAGCAGACATTTTATATGTTTGTGGTTATATTAGAGTAAAATTAAATTTTAGTTTATAAGCATGCCATTTATTTCTTCTTCATTTGTAGAGTACCCTATTTTTAAATTTATGATAAGCACATCCAAAAATAATTAACCTAGGAATTTATATAAATTAGGATCTTTCTGGATTTCACAACATCTGTCTGATACATCTGTACACATTTAAGCCCTATGTTTACAACTATTGCTTGTCTTACGTGGAATGCTGGAAGCATGATTTTGAACCAGACAATCCTGTATTAGATATTTTCTCTGGTTATTAACTCGAATATAATACTTTTTTAAAGGAAAGCTATAGGCATTCATGAAGATGAAGTTAAGCCACACACCAGGAACTATGTATGCTTTCAGTCTGCATAGCAGGATGTGAGTAGATGACAGTTGTTACCAGATAGATAAGGATACTGAAGCAGAGGACTATTTACCAGTACATTGGTTCTGGTACTTCTGAGTTTGATTCATTGTGCAATGCTGAAACTTCTGAAGACTAATCATATTATTGATAGTTTGGTCTGATGCTGTGTGAAATTTAGCTACTTATAAAATACAATTTCTGTCACATATCTAGAACGTTTTCTTTTTTCTAAGCAGACATGAGTGCTAGGCATTTTCTTTGATTCTGGGAAACTAGATACTGAGTGCTTCTGTGCGTATATACTATCTAGCCAGTGATGTAGCTCGTGAGCTAGATACCCTCTGAAAAACTGGAAGCTTTTGGAGAAAGCAGTTAAGTGGCAACTTCTGTTTCCTTTCCTGCTTTGCTTTGAATTGTTTACACTGAATGGTGGTGGGATTTTTACCTTCTGTGCAGGAAAGGGATATAACTTTAAGACACCTTCTGACCATGAAGAAAGACGAGCTTACAAAGGTAAGAATCATTTAAAATGCCAGATATATTCGTTGGCATTTTAAACTTGCACATTCTTTTATTTTAATTTTAAGATTCTAGGGCTATGTAGACTGATGTTTTGTAGAAACAACAGTGGATTGCCATGTGCAGACTGTACTGTGATATTAACTTGTTTAAAGAACATTACAGACTTAGCATCAGGCTTTATGGGATTGCTATATCTCAACGAGAGCTACTGCTCACTTTCAGTGGATTTGTAAAACAGGCTGCCTAGAAGGAAGAGGTGATTTTTAAATGTGGGCATACACACATTTATCTTCCAAGTCAGCAACAGTTATGTTATCATCCATTATTAATAAATTCAAAATAGGTGTGGGAAGTTTTAGAGGTACTTTGATAAGGAGAATATTTTAAAGTAATGATCTTGCCATAATAACACATTGATTACTTGAAATCACTACCTATCACTAAAAGCCAAAATAACATACTATTTAACTAAATCCAGGAAATAAATTTACTTTAATATTGAAGGTAAAATACAGGTTAAAAAGTTAATTCTCTCTTATAACTATTAACATCCTAAATATTTTGAATGAAAAACTGTTTGCTATGTATTTTAGAATGATAATATTTTAAATTCTAATAATGTGACTTTTTAATCCATCACAGTTATCATTATACACTGCAAAAAAATGACTACAGTCAACTATATACCCAAACTATTTATGATACAACCTTGTTGAAGTATAAGCAAACAGTATGTTTAAGTGTATTATTTCCAGTATTTGTCTATTTTGAAAGATATGAATTAATCTAGAATGGCATTAGTGCTGTTGGATATAAAATTATTCAAATGTAACTGTCTTATTAAACCTTTCAATTATTTCTGCTTAGAATGGAATTACCAGTAAAGATCAGCAAAAAATTCTGGCTGCTCTCAAGGAACTAGAAGTAGAAGAGATAAATTTTGGAAAATTACCTGAAGTGGCAAAGCTAGAAATTAGGTAAAATTATCCATTTATGCTAATATCATTTACAGTAAAGTATTTTTTTAGTTTAATGCCTAGTATTTAATTTGATGCTTCCATTTTCCCAGGAAAATAGGTTTTTAGATACACAGTAGTGTATTACTTAGAACCAGATGCACTTTATAAAGTTAATTTCCATACAATTATTTTACAAAGAAGCGAAACAGTCTATCTTATTACCTTGCATAAAAATAATTTTTATGTCTTTTTTTATTGTATCTTGCTAAATTACACCATATAAAAGATACCATATTTTTCTTAGCATAATTCTCATTCTCTTTAAATGATGTTAGGTGCCAAACTGAAAATTATGGAGCTGGAATCATTGTTCAGTTGTTAAAGTGATTGCCTTGAAAACATGAGAACCTGAATTCAGTCCCTACATCTCTCCAAAACAAGGCGGGCATAATGGTATACACGTGGACGCTCAGTACTGGGGAGTCAGAGCCAGGCAGATCCTTGGAGCTCTCTGGCATAGCCTCCTCAGTGAGTCCCAGGCCAGCAAGACACTCTGTCTTAAAGGAAAAAAAAATAAGATGGACAGTATGTAAAGGAGCAATGCCTGAGGCTGTCCTCTGACTTCCATATTAAGTACATGTATACACACACTCATGCACTCACATGCGCACACACACAAACACACTGACACAGACACTATTTTAAGCAAAAAGAAAAAAAGAAAAATGGTAATATTTTCACAACGGCCATAAAGAACCCATTTCTCTTGAGTTCATCTTCATTTCAAGCTTTACTGTGTAAGGATGACATCTAAGTTTGTGAGTTTATTACTCTAATTTCTCTTTGGTGTCTTGTCTACTTTTAGTGTTGGGGTGACCGCATTACAAAATCATTAGGGAATTAGTAGTCTCGTCTGCTTTCTGGACAAGGTTGTGGAGACTAGTGCTATTTTTCTTCAAACATTTATGTAGATTTCTCCCTTGAAGCTGCTTGGCCTGGGGTTTCCTTAGAGTATGCTTTTCATCACAATTGTATCTTTAGTAGTTACAAACTATTGAAGCTGTAGCTATTTTATTTTAGCTTTATTTTAGTTGTTTGTAGTATTCAAGGACTTAGTTCATTACTCACTAGGTGATTGAATTCACAGGCATACAGGGTTGCTGATATTCCCTGCTGTCCTTTTGATAGCTGTGGACTCCATTGTAACATCTCATTTCATTACCAATATGGATGTTATCCTTGCCTATTTTTATCTCTTTTAGTTTTGCTAGAGGTTTATTAATTTTTAGGTAGATGCTCCTTTTTAAGTTAATGTTTGTTTTGTGTCCGTATGGGGATGGGATTTGTGCATGACACAGTGTGCATGTGGGAACAGAGGACAATGTCTGGGATTTAGTTTTCTCCTGTTCCCATGTGAGTCCTAGAGTTTGAGCTCAGGTCTTCAGGCTTGGCCGGTGCTTTACTCACATAGCCATCTCACCGGCCCATAGAACCTTTCTTTTGTTCCATCACTGCATTGAATATCATTGGTTTGTGCTGTTACCCTTATCGTTTCTTACTTCTGCCTGCTCTGAATTTTGTATGTTGAATATATATGATTTGAATTTTTATATGTTCATAAGATAGAATTTTCTGTTTCTCCTTCCCTCCCTTTCTTCCTACTTTTGTGACAGGATCACCTATAACCTAGACAACCCTAAGACACTCAGTCTTCCTGCCTTAGCTTCCCATGTAGAGGATCGCAGGTGCACACCACCTTGTCTGACATTCCTTCTCATTATAAAAGCATGTGGAAGGCCATTCGTATTTTCCTCTCAATATGGATGTAATTGAAAGTCACAAGAATCTTAATACATTAAATGGTCACTTTCATAGACCTCTTTGTGTCGTGTTTTTCCATCAAGGCTTTGTCTTTATTCACATATCATTTAAAAGTATGTCCTTTAATTTACGTATGCTTAGAAACTTTCCTGTTGTCTTCTGGTTTGATTCAGCTCAGTTACTTTGTGAAAGCTATGAAGAATAAATAGAATTTAAACATAGACTAGAAAAGCTGAAAGGCTTCTGCCTTTTAAATTATGATTGACTACCTCATACATTTCGCAAGTATTTTTGTTTGTCGATATTACCTGTATTTAAAAATAAAACACATAGATTTTTGAAATCCTAAATAACACATAATAATTGTTTTCCTTCCAACAACATGGTAATTTTGAACACGTATTTAGCAACACCAGCAGATAACTAACCTTTGTATACTATAAAAAAATACTTACAAATGCCTTGTTGTCATTAGTTATGTAACTATTAGTCAAATAGATTTTTGTATTGTTTTAGAATTAGAGAATAATTCCAAGAACCTATTTTATGATCCTGCTGTCTTACAGCCTATTAAAGAGGTCACAGTATAAATACTCTTTTCTCATTGTTTCATCTCTGTTTGCCTCCATATAACAGGAAGAACTCAAGTATTTGATGTTATCATTTCTAGATAATATTATAGCTCTTAAATATTTAAATGCATTTTAGAGAATCTCAATAGTGAGATTTTTAAATCAGTAACCCTTCTCAAATATATCTGTTGTTTCATCCTTGTTTCTAATAGGCAGTATTCCAGGCCCTAGGTGACTAATGTAGATTGCAACCACTAACGTCACTTATTTTAAATATGGCAGAGTTGTCCATATGAATGTATTTGTGCGCTTTAATAGACCTAAAGAGTGTAGAATCATGAATAGCTCACTTATTAAAACTGATGAATTTTTTAAAAAATAAAAATGTCAGGCACATATTCCAGGAATTTGACCTTGTTATTAAATCATAGACTGTGTTTACATGGTTTTAAAGACAAGGTTTTGCTTTCCATTTGCTTAAAGCCATCCTTTAAAGAAGAAATTAGTCATTAAGTCATAAGAAAACTAACAGCAGGAAAGTTGGATTGATTGATTGTAATCTCCTGATAATTTTATTTCAACAATTAAACCACTGATTTATTTTAAGACACTTTTTGTGTGTGTCAGATTTCTAAACTAATCTGTTACGAGAATGCACATATACTGTTCGTGTACTTTTTTATGCCTTGGCATGTTTGCAGATTTCAATTTTAAATTTAAGTATTAGTTTTGAATGAACTAATCAGCATTCACAATCTCTCCTCAGACATTTTCTGTGAGCTCTGAGCTACCTAATATCCATTTGAATGTGTCAAAAGTATCTCAGTAGAAGTTCATCAAGAAGTTACTCCATCTCAAAAGTCTATATAGGTCCAATATTTCTTGTAGAATATGTAGTTCATGCCTTTTATTTCTAAACATTCTAAAATTGGAATTTCTAAATAATTAACAGCAGAGAAATGGTTGTCTTAGATTTTAGAAACATGATTTTTCCATTATTAACATTATTTTGAAACTTAATGTCATGGAAAAATATCCATGGTATGTTAAAGGCATAATGTAAACTTGCATATTAAATATTATATTAGTTTTAGAAATCCATAAAAGAAATACTGGAAAAAAACTATAAGGAAATATCTTGGCAGAAAATAATACCACATATTATCTTTGGATGGTACGATTTTCAGTTATTTTACAATGAGTATATAGTACTTCTATTTATAATGTTTTAATCATAGTTATTAAATTTTATCTTAATAATAGACTTCAGATTTTTGTTGTTGTTGCTTTTTTGAGACAGGGTTTGCCTGTCCTGGAACTAGCTCTTGTAGTCCAGGCTGGCTTCAAACTCACAGAGATCCGCCTGCCTCTTCCTCCCATGTGCTGGGATTAAAGGCATGGGCCACCACCGCCCAGCTTTAGACTTCAAATTTTCGATATGGCCTAATCTGCTTATAAACGTTAAACATCAGTCACAGTGAAGTTCAGTTCTTGATCATCCTCGTCATTGACCCTCCTCCTTGTTACTCTGAGACCAGGCTAGAAGTGCCCCAATCTGGGGCATGCTCCTCCATGACGCGATGAGATAATGACCTAGCCAACCAGCAGAACTGGTCAATGGCTGTGTAAACTTAGAGGAATAGAAAGCTTGCTGTGAAATCATGTTTCGTAGGAATGTCAGAAGCTAATACGCATGAAGTCTCACAAACATGACTGCATAAACATGAGCTGAATAAGGATTATAGCAATAGACATGCTAATGTGAATGGGGAAAGGTTAATGAGGGCTCAACCTACACAACGAGCTACAGGAAACTAGGAATGCTCAGAGTAGGAGGAAGAGCACACCAGTTGGTTACCTAATACAAAACGACCACCCCTTAAAACATATACGTACATTAATCGGACTGAACAAGTTGTTTATATGTATTTAGAAGTATAGGTATACACACACACACACACACACACA
>JAQHUG010000186.1:1730920-1742167 GCA_028555095.1 Dicrostonyx torquatus
TGTGTACTGTGTATGTACAGTGTATGTGTGTGTGTGTGCTGTGTATGTACAGTGTATGTGTGTGTACTGTGTATGTACAGTGTATGTGTGTGTACTGTGCACAAACATTACAGAAACACAAAGCAACATGAATAATGTTTGATGCTCTGAATTCTGTTCTTTGTAAAGTAAAAATCAGGACATGTAATAAAGAAAAATAATATGAAATTTGAGAATGCTTTTACAAATACTGTTTTTGTTTCTAAATAAAGCAGTGAGACCTTTAAAATATGTATTTTCACTTTGGTTTTGAAAGGAATCAAACAGGTGGGGTGGAGCAAGCCTATATAACCCCTATGCTTGGGAGGTAGACACAGGAGAATCAGAAACTTCATGCATCTGCAGCTACATAGTGAATTCCAGGCCAAACTAGACTATATGAGATCAAACACAAAAGAGAGAGGAAGCAGCCATGTAGTCAGTGCCTAGATAGATAGTCTGTACTCTTTGTTTTGTTTTTCAGTCTCATAGCTAACAGTCTTCATTTAAATGAAAATGCTGTATACATCCTAGTTTGGTACTGTAGAGAATAGTTTCTTTGGAAGTCGACACTGTTTCTTTATAGACTTGTATCCCAGTGTGTAAAACTGTATAGTATTTGGCCAAAGATTACATATAAGAATGTTGTTTTTTGGAAGTAAAAGTAGCACTGGTTCCATAGTTGAGGATTGTTTTATATTTTCTATTTTAGTAGATATTATCGGCGTACTATACAGATTTTTCCCCATTTTTGTAAATTGTAGCATTTCATTGTAATGTGTTCCCATTTTATCCATTTAAATTTGTCTTTTCTATCTTTCTGAATCACTTATTTAATTTGATGGGTATTTGTTCTGTTGGATAGTGTGGGTTGCACTGTGGTTTCACTGTAGATTGACCTATCAATTACCAAAGCTGGTCTAGTCCTCAGACAGTCCCCTGTCTGAATTGATGGATATTTAAGGTACTCAGCCATCTTTCCTGGAAAGTTAGCCCTTCACTGCCATCCATATGAATGGTCAACTCTGATTGGTTTCCTTCTTCTTCCCAGGCAACCTTTCTTTTTCCCTTTGCTGTGATTACTGCTCTCAGTTCTCCTCTTCTCATATATCCTTTTTTTCTGTGATCTTCAGAATTACAGTTGATTTGTGCTCACGTTCATGCTAGAAGGAATAACTAGTCTACTTAGACACTAGTGAATATAAGATAATTTTTTCTTATTGATGTTCCCTTACTATCTCTGAATTGTATCAATTCCCTTAGAGTCTATAGATCTCAAAATAGACATTGTTCTAAGACTTACACTCTCTACTGCTTACTAATTGTTACCACCTGCACATCTCATGTCATTGATGTTACACCATAATTTAGCTCACTTGAGTGCCAGCCCTTTGCTAGACAGAAGGCCAGGTACTTTATATTGTCTTCTTCTAGCCTCCTAAAAGTTTTGTCTCCATTCTAGAGAGTTGGAAATATCTGACTTAAGATGAGGCTTGCCGAAGATCTGAAAGCTCGCTACACGTGGATACTCAGTCCAAACCTAAGTCAACCCAACTCAAGAGGCTATGATGTTTTCTCTTCATCTTCTACTCTACTCCCCATCCATCCCAAAATTCAGTTCCTTGCTTAATGATATATCCATCTAGTGAAACAAAAAATGAAAATCATCCTAAATTGTTTTTGTTTTACATACACACTCTATTTCTTTTTTTTTCAGTTTATTTTCTATAAATTTCTGTAAAGAGTTCTACCTCTCCTTCCAACAAGACTGTTGGTTCTTTACCTTAAGTTTTCTTTCTCTAGTATGGAATTTCCTTAGTTCTTCCATTTTTATGTTACTTTAATCCACAACTGTCATTAAGTAAAATTCATACCAAGTTTTGCCTTTTTCCCTTTTTGTTTGAACTCTTTTAGTAATCCTATATTATGAGAAATACAAAATGTTTTGGAATGTAGTTCCATTCACCCTATTGCTACTCTTTCTGATGACTTTACTTTAGTCATACCCTAACAGGTCCTCTACTTTTGTACTTTTATATCTATCAAGTCTTTCTGTCCAGAACTTCTTCCCTTCTTACCTAAATGGAAAAATTATTTGCCTCCAAGTTCAATCCAAGTGTCATTTCTATCAACTGTTTCTAATTCTTTTTTTTCCCACCATATTGTGTGGTACTAAATTAATTCTCTGTGAGTTTTAGCTATGAACAGGTGTTAGCCACCTCAGATACTGACAGGGAGAAATAAAACAAATAATCCATGTAAAAATAATCAATTCAGTATTCTCTGTGATAGCTACTCAAATATTGGTTCTTTAATCCTCCTTCTTCATGTATCCCCTCAGATAATAATTTCATGTCTGTATCTCCTCTGGGAAATTAAGCTTCCTGGAGCAGGGACTTTGACTTGGTGACAGAGCTTATCTGGCAAGTGCAAAGTCCAGGGTTCTATTCCCATACCACAAAAACTATGTAATAAATAAGGAGTGGTAAAGGAATTCATCATTCTTGGGATTCAAA
The DNA here is from genome assembly GCA_028555095.1 of Dicrostonyx torquatus. NCBI lineage: Eukaryota > Metazoa > Chordata > Mammalia > Rodentia > Cricetidae > Dicrostonyx > Dicrostonyx torquatus. The sequence continues at coordinate 1,733,455 of JAQHUG010000186.1, forward strand.
ACTTGGTATTCCTTTATACATAATGCCCATGCCAGTTCCCAGTACATATTGGGTAGTCGATAATTTTTTAAACCCGATTAATATTAAAATCAGGTTGGTAGAATGAAGCAAAACACTTCTAACTGGTTCCTGTTTCTCTCCTTTCTTCAGTGGTGATGAGTTCCTCAACTTCCTTATGAAGTTAAACAAGCAATGTGGCCATTTAATCACAGCTGTGCAGAATATCATCACTGAGTTACCTGTAAATTCTCACAAGGTAATTTACCTGTAAATTCTCACAAGGTAATTTACCTGTAAATTCTCACAAGGTAATTTAGCAAGAGTTGCTCCATGCAAAGTGTAGGTGTTGAAAACTGGACTAGATGGATTCCTGATAACTCATTAGGATGAAAACTGGGCTAGATGGATTCGTGATAACTCATTAGGATGAAAACTGGGCTAGATGGATTCCTGATAACTCATTAGGCAGTTCTGATCTGATGGAGTTCTGTCGGGTGGTCAGCATGAGTCCCAAAGTAATAAATTTGTTGAATATTCTTTTCTATGTCTAATCCATTATAAAAACATGTACTTTCAGCCTCAAGCAAAGGGGGAATAAGGGAAAGCGTAATCTAAACTGATCTCTCTATTGAAATTGTCATTTGTTGTTAATGAGGATCAATTGATCAAATTAAAAAGTGCTAGTATACCCAAGTGAAAGATGAATCAAAACGAATGTTATTTAAAACTTATATTGACATATAGTTTTTCTTAATTAAGGAAATTTTAAATAGATAATGACTTATAAAAATAAAGTTTTTTTCTGATTTTGTTTTGCCTGTTTGTCTGGAATGAAAATTTTTAGGTGGACTTGTTTTCCTATGTTAACGTATAATACTAGTCTAAGAATGTCACTTTTTAAATTTTTGAAAACTTAATTCATTCATCACAAATATTACTAGTATTACTTTCTACATATAAATATATGTTTAGGGAATTCATATAGCAAACTGATTTAACTATTTGTATAAAATTACTGACTTTTGTTACCAAGATTTATTCTGAACAAAAAGTTCAATTATATTATTTAATCTTTTAGAATGTTATAATCATTGTGTATTATAAATTGTGAAGTTATTTCCATTTTTAATGTAACTTCTGGAAATCTCAACAGATAGTACTAGAGTGGGCTTCTCCCAGAAGTTTTACTTCAGTTTGTGAAGAACTGGTTAGTAATGCTGAAGATTTGAATGAAGAGGTCTGCAAGCTGAAGGATTTGATTCAGAAGGTATATATTTAACATGAAAATGGTGGAACCCTTTCAGAGCAAGATGTTAGAAAATGAAGCAGTTTTAACAAGGGCAACAGTAGGACACATGTAAAGAACAGTGTCCGAAAGGGACAGGTACTGCTGGGTGTTAGCGGAAGACTGTGTGCTTCTTGTGCTTCTGATTAGCAAGAAAACATACCACTAAACACAGCGAAACTGTTTGTACAGTGGTCCCTTTTGTTAACCGTTTATTCCAGAATTCTATGTACCATATAAGGTGTCCTATACAAGGCAGATACGTTAATAATTGTGGTATGTTTATTTACTATCTGTGTACTCAGGAGCTTAGGTATAGTTTAGGATAGAGTGTTTGCTTAGGCCCTCGGTTCAGTCCTCAGCACAGAAAACAGAAAAAGAAATGGAACCCAATGGAAAATAATTGTAGCCATTTATTCACTTGTGAAAGACAAATATTACACTATTACTTACCTATAAATGTATGGGTGCAAAGAGGCCACATGAAATACTTATTAGTTCTTTTAATGAGATAAAATTGGCATTGAAGTATTGTTTTTATTGATCAGACTCATCTTTTTTTGTTGTTATTTTTTGTTTGTTTGTTTGTTTGTTTTTTTAGGACAGGCTCCAAAGCCACAGAGAAACCCTGTCTCGAAAAACAAAACAAAACAAAAAAAAAAAAAAAAAAAACAGACTCATCTTTTACAGATTAACTTTTTAGAATATGGGCATTTTTTAATGTCTTTATTTTTATAGGAGCAGTATATGTTTATAGATTTAAAGGCAGGTTGTTTTCCCCTTCAGAAAATTATCTGTAATAAGTTGCAGGCTACTAAAATAGCAGCCTTTATTGACTCTGGAAAATACTCCAAGTTTCCTAAAAGACTCACTTTGAGTCCCTGTCAATTTAATAAATAAATTTGATAGCTACAAAACTTTTATAGCTTCAGTGTAAGATTCATTTAATATTTTAACCAAATACCTTACAAAGGAATTTGAAGGCAAACTTTATGCTCAAGGTAATTTATCATCTCCCTTATTAAAATATATTTAATCAGAAGTCTTTTAAATCCAGAAGAAAGTTGTGAAGCAAACTCTGTAACAGGGAAATGAGGATGTTTTCAAAATAGATATAAGAAATGCATTTCACCTTGTAATAAATCAGCTCCTTTCCAGTGGCAGAGGTGCCTTAGGAGTTGAACTGTGTGTGACATTCATTCAGTCACCACTGCCGAGAGCCCGCACAAGCAGGATAGAGCCTGAATTTGCTGACAGCACAAAAATTGTAACACCCTTCAGCCTCACTTCCTACATCTCATCTCAAATGAAAGGAAAGTGGAATTACTTTTATTCAACGTGATGTTCTTCATGAAAATCCACGGAAAAGTAGAAAAATTTGTGTATGGAGACTTCCTTGAAAGCATCACTTTAAATGTAGGAAACTCCTGAAAACATACTTTTGTGGCAGGAGTGGATACTAATTTGGGTTTTAAGCTTTTGGAAGCATAAAATTCACTAGTAGGAACTTTTCAGAAAAGTATACAAGTTATCACAGATAAGTGTATTGAGGTAACAAAGAGAGGGTAGGAGAGGTCAGGCTAGCCTTTAACACCACATCATTCTCTTTCCAACCAACACACTGACAAGCCTGGTTAGGAGGGGTCACCAGTTAATGTCTCGGGGTGCAGTAAATGGGGCATCAGTGTCAAAAAAGAATCTGTTGCTGAATGAAGCCATTTGGAAGTTAAACTGTGATTACGGTCTTAATGAGATTGGCATCAAAGTTCATTTTTCTACTATAAATTTGAAATTAATTTCGTAGACTTTTAAATTAAATATTTACACTGTAGAATTTCAAAGTCTTTATTCCTGCTATTGTTGAAATTATTTCTATCATCACCCTAGTGCAGGATGTTTCTAGTAAATATCACTCCACGAATGTGTCCAGTTCTTTTTATCTTTTAAATATCTTTTGCTTTCTGCTTATTCTTCTTCTCTTGACTCATTCCAGCAGATATCTCTCTCCTCTTCCCCACCTCCGCACCCCCCCCCACCAACACACACACTGGTGGGAGGCTGCTTCACAGAAAATGTCTCTGTGGAAGTTTAGACTCAGTCTAGGAAATCAGCTCTCATTGCTGAGAACCAATTCATGAAGCACTCACACTCTCAGACACGTTGCTCCTGCAGTAACAATGCACTGCCTTCTGATTGTTACTGAGCTGGTGTTGTAGATTTGCCATAAGAATGGATCGGCCTTTTATAGGCTGCATTTAATACAGAAGGAAATAAATTCCAGTTGTTATTCAATATATGTAAAATAGAAACTTTAAGTTGACATGAAAGGAACTTTGTCTCGTGACACAAAAAGCACCATTTTAAAGTGTGATAATCTATGAAAGTGTTTATTATGACTATAAAAGTAATAATTATCCATGAAATGATACTGGTAAAGGCATATATGTTCACTTTAAATCTGTCACAGAGTCTTGAATTCTTTCTATTTAAATCCAGTGAATTAATATGAGCTTTTTTCTTCAAAACAAATGTTTTAATTTTCAGTATCTTCTCTTGTTTTTTATACTAAAAATCAGATGCAGAATGAACGGGAAAATGATCCAACTCATATCCCATTAGTAGAGGAAGTATCTACGTGGAAGAGTCGAATTTTGAAGAGGACAGCAGTTACAGTCTGTGGATTTGGGCTGCTGATTTTCATCTGCAAGCTAACTTGCCAGAGAAAATAATTCTAATATTTAAGTTATATATGTACATCTTATTCAGAGTGACCTAGCATTACATTTGATCCTTTATTGTGCAGCACAGCTTTATTTCTTTGCCCACACTCCATAGGAAAAATTATGATAACATAAAACAGTTTTTCTTTAGAAAGTGACTTTAGTTTGAATTATACAGTTTATTACATTTTTATGTTAATTTCAATCAAGAAAATTATGGATAATGCTTTCATTTAAACCTGACTAAATCACATGCAGAATAAACATTTGATATTCTTTACATTTGGAGAAAGTGTGCTCACTTGTCATCAGGAAGCTTAAGAGTATCTGTGAAGAGTTCATAAGTTGATATTCCATTAAGGTTTTATTCCCGTCTGTTTTTATATAATAAGGATCATCTTACTGCTTTTTTATTTATATACCTTTGCTAAAGAAATTATTAATTATGAAAGTATCCAAGAAGACAAAAGGTAATACTAAAATGTGAAAATCTTTATAAATACTTCTTAAAAAGTATTTTTCAGTCAGAATAAAAAGTCAAGAAAAAGTAAGGCTCAAAATATATTAGCACTTTTATGTAAAGTATTTTTGCTAAATATCCTGTATATACTATTTTAGGGATATTATGAAAGTGAATATATAATTTCTTGTCTTTAAGTGAGTAAAGTATTTTCAATTTGAAATACTGACATTCAAATTTTTAAAGTGAAATGTAAAACGGGCAGGTCCCATTTAGTAGGTAGTATGGTATCCAACACTCGGTTGACTTAGTGCCATACTGGAAACGTCAGTTATCTATAGTCAGGAGCTAATAGCATGCAGAGGGGAAGAAGCTAAGGATGAGAGAAGAGCATAAGGACTGTATGAGTAGCAGTTTCTGCCCATTCCTAATACCAGCGCTGCTAGATTCAAACCAGCGTTCTGCAGAGGCATCAGTTGTATGTCATTGGAAGGTAATTACATGGTGAAGGGCATCTAGCACTCAACTGTTACAGCAAACATCCTGTAACATGCATGTTACATGTAATAAGCATGTTGTGGTATCTCCTATTTAAGCCAATTCAAGACTAGACAGAAGCATGGAAACTTGTTTTAGTACGTGGTGTATCACTCCCAACACACACTTAGACAAGAAGTTATTTAGTACACATTACTTTTATTTTCCTTTTAAAAATAAATTTTGAAAGTGATAGGCATCCTACCTGATTAACCACTCGGTGGTCTTTTATCTTGCTGTACTTTAAGAAGCATGCTCTGTCTTTTTGGGGTGGGTGGTTACCACCGCTTTTTCCTAACAAAATCAAGCTCAATAGTCAGCCATCAGATGTGAATTTACATGACTTGTTTTCCAGAGTTTATCATAGAATTCTTTACAGTGAAGTACTCTGTCCCAGTGTTCTTCAAATGGGAGGAAATTAATACTATGAATTTAATGCCAGGCACATCTTCTAAAATCCTTAAGTCTTGACAGATACAGTGTGATTTCCAGATTACAGACTAAAAATAATTAGGCTGTTATTTTGTACTTATTGAAATTACTTCTCCAGTTAAAATATCAATAAAATTAATAACGATTTACTTATGATTTAAAATCACTTGAAATCTAAACTATAATTCCCACTCTGATTAGTTGATCGTATGGGCTTAAGGCAATGGGAATCATTACTCCAGGAATAGGTAACTACTAAGTGCCTCCTTCAATCACAGAGACAGATGTCATTGGGAATTATTTTAGTCTGAATCAGAAAGTGTTCCTGGTTTTGGAACCAGTTTGGGGATTGTTAGGCACTTGCTGAAATGAAGTATGTGAAGAGGATGTACACTTCCTCCCCTCAGTTTGTGGATGAAACACTAGGATCAAAAGCAGCTTGGGAAACAAAGACTTCATTTCCACTTAGAACTCTCAGGTCACACTCCATTACTGAGGGAAACCAGGGCAGGACCTGGAGGCAGGAACTGAAGCAGAGGCCATAGAGGGATGCTGCTTATTGGTTTGATCCTCGTGGCTTGTTCAGCCTGCTTTCTTAAAATTCTCAAGACCACCAGCCCAGGAGTGCTACCACCCACACTGATCTCTGCCCTCCCATATCCATCAATCAAAAAACTGCATCACAGGCTTGCCCACAGTCCATCTGATAGGATCTTCCAAAATGACTCCAGCTTAGGTCAAGTTGACATAAAACTAACCTTATTACCACCATGTCTAAGACAGATGTGTTGTCCCCGGCACATGAGTTACTGGTTCCTTCTGCTACCTGGCTGCCATACACAGAGCAGCTTTGCCCTGTCTGCATTCTCAGCCGTGGTGTTTTACCTTGCCTCAGGCTGAAAGCAATGGAGCCAAACCTGTGGAAGTGTTGGCCAAAAATATTTTGCCCTTTAATTTTTTGCTCAGGTATTTTGTCATAGTCATGGGAAATCTAACACAGGAGAGGGAAAAAAAAAAAAGAATTGGAATTGGATATACACCATCTGACCATATGAAGTTCAGAGAAGTTTAGAGAAAACAGGTACAAAAAAACTCAGAACACTAGCCGCAGAGCTTGGCTGGCAGTTTTGGTGGGAGCCAGTAAGGCCAGATTTGCCAATAAGCAAGCAAACAGTAAAGACTGTAAAGGCTTTGCTTATGAGGTTCCACGGGGCAATGAGAGCTCTATTGTGAATTTCCATCTGTATTAACATTTTACCCATATCCCCAAGCTTAGTTTAAATACAGGTAGTGCGTCTGTTGAAACAGTTTGAAGATCACAGTGGACAAGCTGTAGTACAGATAGCTGTGAGAATTGTAAGTAGAAAGCTGAAGAGAAAGAGTGGGAAAAGTTGTAGGTTGGCTGGAAAGGGGCATGTAAAGTCGAGGCCAGGTATAGTTGCTGAGAGATTAGTCGCCACAGAGAAACCAGAACAGTAGGAAAGAGGAAGCATTGTCCTGGCCCACCATTGTAGACTCATGGAAGAGAAGTATCTAAAAACTCATTTGCAAGTGTTTGCTTTGAGAATGCAGCACATGGATGCCCTGCTCACATAGAACTGCCCCGGGTGATCCTCCCCCCCCCACACACACACACACAGCCTCCCTAATTCAGCCCTCCAGGCCCTCAGACACTTCTGTAGTAATGGCCTAAAGCCCAGCTACTGCTTGACTGGGTGGCTAACCTGATCAGCATCCATGTGATACTTTGTTTACAGAATACATGAGCTGTAGGAGCATCCCCTCAGATTTCAGAGGAACTCTGGGAGGCAAAGCAGCATGTGCCAGGATCAGAGTACCTAAAGGAAACATGGGAGACTTGTATGGGAAGTTATCTGTGAAGTCAGGCCTGCAAGGGAGACATCACAAGTCAGAGATCCTAGGAACTGTAGACACTGAGCAGAGCTAGCCCAAGAGAGATTGCCACATGGGCTACAGTGTGCAAAGTCAGTACCACATAGTCATCAGGAACAAGAACACTTTTTTAGAAGTTTGCCCATGTCCTAATTCCCCCAACTCTTTACTAGAGTCCCTTCTCATAATTGGGAGGCATCTTCTACCCTTTCTAATCTTAACAGCCACCATTTGCCCCTTGTTCTGCATATGAAAGCTTCTTTACTATTAATTTTTTTCAAAGAGCCACCTTTGGGTCATGGTCACTTTTCTCTTGTTCATATGTTTTCTTGTTTCCTTGGTTACTTTAGTCCTTCTTATATACATTCTTCTGCTTGGTTTGGGTTTAACTTGCTCTTTTTCCAGGGTATTTCCATGGAAACTTGGTGTTGATTTGGAGCAACTGATAGCTTTTAGCAATGATACTTACGACTACAAGTCTCCAAGTACTTATTTATTTGGATTCCATGTGTTTGCATGTTGTAGCTTCATTTTTTTAATAAAAGTATTTTACAAACATTATCTAAACATTCTTATGTAAGATTTTTGTTAATCTGATAAGATAGTGAAAATTAATTTTAAGAGTAACTTTAAAACACTCAGTTTTAACATATATGTATATATGTGTATGTATTTGTGTGTTGTGTGTTTAGCATATATGTATGTGTGTGTTAAAATATATGAGGTTTTTAGGTAAGTGGGAGGCAAAGAAAAACTCATTTCTAAAGGTTATCCTGTGTAAATTATTTCAATTAAAGTCTGATTTAAATGTGTTAATTCGATGTGATAAAGTGTTTAGAAATTGTAAAGGGTATCACCCCAGAATGAAGCCAGCCACACTTTCAAGTACAAAAATTAAATATTGGGTGGTTTTTTAATGGGAAGTTTTATAGGGCCAGAATTTATTTTATCTTAGCACTACAATGACTGTTAACCTTTGAGAACCTAGATAACCATGATGGCTTCTGTTTTGCACTCCAAGTCCCTCTGTCACTGCCTAATACATAATAATTTGTGGCTCTGAGGAGGTGGAAATAGGGTGGGGATTTTTTTGTTGGCACATCCACTAGTGAGTAATGCACTCATTTCAAGTGCCAACAAAAATGTTATACTAGTCTTAGTGACACATTTGCTAGTTATTAGAGAAACTAATTCTAAACTGTTTGAGCAGTGCTTTATTTGTCTACCTGTAAATGCAGATGCCTTATCATTGCCCTAAACAAAATGGGCCTGGTTTTAGCTCTGCAACATATTTCTATGAAGAATTTTAACAATGCATCATCTCTGGGCTCACTCTACTAGCTAATGTTTTCATCATTTTCTTTTTCTGTTTGTGTTTGTTTGTTT
>JAQHUG010000186.1:1743292-1779617 GCA_028555095.1 Dicrostonyx torquatus
CCACTTTCTCTTCTATGAGGTTTAGTGTGGTTGGCTTTATGTTGATATCTTTGATCCATTTGGACTTGCGTTTTGTGCATGGTGATAGATATAGATCTATTTTCATTCTTCTACATTGGAACTAACTCTTGTAGACCAGGCTGGCCTTGAACTCACAGAGTTCAACCTACCTCTGCCTCCAGAGTGATGGGATTAAGGTGTGCACCACCACTGCCCAGCTCATCATTTCCTTTTAAATGGTCCTTTAATAACTATTGCATGAATTTTCTTCCTTTTTTTGTTTCTTTCTAACATTTCAGTCTTTTCTTTTTTGCAATCTGTGTCTGTTCTTTTATGCTTTTTCACAAGCCCTAATCTGCTGCTGTGCTCTGTATTAACAGGGAGGCAAATCAGAAGAATCCCGGGTCTTAGCCCTATTGTCACTGCCTTACACATTTTCTGGGCCTTGGTTTTCTGTCTTTATGATAGATTATCTCTCAAACTAAATGATCCAGAATCATGACATCCTAATAAACAGATTCAATTTAGAATTCTGAAATCAGACTAGAACCATTAGATTTAATGCTTAGACAAGCTGAACCCCTCACAAGTGTTTTTTTGTTGTCCTCACTCTCAGAGATATTACATTGTGAGATGTATTGTTAATACCTGGTTGGTACCAGTATTTCACAACCTATAGTAGCCTTGCAAATCATTCAGTTACTGTTCAGTAGGTATAACTACTATAGCTACGTACATTATATATTTCATAAGCGATCAAAAGACATAAGTACTATTGCTGTTAGGAGAAACTGTAAGATAAGTGTTAAGAATGTAAACTTTAAAAATAACAATTTATAAGATTGTTTTAGAGGAGAGAATTGTTTTATTTTTGTCTTGTTATACTAATTTTCCACAGTGTGGCAATAAATTAGCTTATCTTTCCTCCTGGCAGTAGGACTCAGTCTACAACTCTCCTACAGAACAAAAACAACTTCTTAAACAAAGAGGAATTGGCAGAGCCTAATGTGGGAACTCTTCTAGGAGAGATGTAGGCCAAATGTAAAGGCAAATTCCCATCACAGATTCAAGGTTTATTCGATTAAACCAATTTGTGGAACTGCATATGCAAAGCTTTCCTTACTGCCAATATAAGAATAATTAAAATAATACAGCAAGAATTTTCAATGGAAAGATATATAAACTGCCATATAAGTAACAATATTATAATGAACCACTAAGCTAATGGTAATAATACCATTAACACAGTTTTTCTGCAGCAAGAATTATCTTAAGACACAAACAAAAAATTAGACTTATGCAAAGGCTATCAGTTGTTTTCTAGACAGAAATGATGGCATAGAAAAAGAGGGTACATTTATTGTTCTCGGTGAAGCGTCCTGAAGTGAGCGCGTAATGTGCCCTCCAAATCACCTTTTAGGAATAAAGGACAGTTCTTACCTATCAGCCAATACTTTGACATTTTCTCTGCTAAAAGGAGCCATGTTGCAAAGCATGTTACATTTCCAAACTAAACAACATGGGCATAGGGAGGCTATATGAAGAAAGCAAGGGCTAAGGAAGAGGCCCAGATGATAAACGCCTACTGGCCAAGCATGAACGCCTGAGTCCACATCCCCAGCACCAATGTAAAAGCTGTGGTGCAGTAGTGTGCACTTGTAATCCCAGTGTTAGGGAAGCAGGCACGAGAGCACTCAAGGCTTTCACTGGCCCACCAGGTAAAATGGGAGCACTCCAGGCACGGTAACAGACACTATCTCAATAAATAAGATAGAGTCCCTACTAGCCAGCGTTGATAATGCTGGACGGTGCTAATGCATGCAAGCAAAGGAGGAAAGTAATCAACAGTCTCTCCCAACTATGAACCCTGTAAGTTACAGTAGCCTTCCTGTAACAAATAGCTCATTGATATAGTAATGGCACACATGCTATTGGAGTATCTAACAACTATTTTTTAAATTGGGTTGAAGCCCACTTCATGGCCTAGAAGCCATACCTGATACTTGTTAATAAGGCCAAGAACCTGAGACTAGACAGACCGTGGTCCCTTGGAGAAAAAAATTACTATGATTATTATTCTAAGTGAGCCTAGCATATAAGATAACTTCTAAGAACATACTGCTATATCCACAGATGAGTACATCACTCAACTCTCATCAGAGAAGTTTCTTGCAGTAGATGGTAATTAACAGAGACACAAAACCACAAAACTGGACAGTGTGCAGAGGGAGTGACTTTGGAGTGCTCAGCCTAAATGGGATGTTTGCATTATACCCCTCCCCTAAAGGCTTGGGGATCTATGCAGAAGAGGGGAAAGAGAGTTTATAAAAGCCAGAGGTGGTGGACACCTTTAAGGAAACAAAAGTTTCCACACACAAAAGGAAAAAATAAAAATAAGATGGAGAAGCAATTGAGGAAGACTTCTAATGTCAACCTTTGTCCTTGACATGAATGCTCCCTACAAACACACATGATGAATATCAATTAATAAAAATCGTTACCTTTAATTCAGCATGTAGCTAGCATCAGTCACTTAGCTAATTTAATAAAACCTATATTTGAATAAACATTTAATGAAACCAATATGACTAAGAATTAAGTGGATTAAGACTTTTTTTTACAATACTTTGTATATGGTGTACACCGAATAAATGGTGGTATATGTAGTTCCTATTGCTGTTACAGTAAAACATTACAATGCTTTATATGGGAGAATTATATTCTTCATGAGAAGTCAAAACTGGCAAATTGCCAGAACCAGTATTTTTCATAACTTATATTATATTTTTATATAATATTAAGGATATTTAAAATCGCTTCTCTGTCCTTTTTCTCCTTTCGCCTCTCCTTTGTCTTTCTCTCCTCTCCCCCGTGTTCTGGGAATCAACCCCAAGGCCTGGTGTATGCCAGGCTAGAGCTCAACTCTGAGTTGCCAGCCTTACAAATCCTACGTGCTCTAAACTGACACAAATATATCAGAATCTACAAGACAGAAGGTCAAGTGAAGACTAAATTATCTGATAAGACATTTTCTGTTTCTCTTCTCCCTTTCTGTCAGTTGTGTGAACTCAAAAGCTGAGATTTGCCATCAATTGCAGATCTGAAACAGAAAACACTTCTCTGTGAAATCTAAGCCATTTGTGATAGGAGAGCCAGCAAGGTGCACCACAGGTCACCACTGCCCACCCCACTCCGTCTGACCTGCCTATTCCCACTAGTAAGTTTATATTCTATCTTCTCTAGTCCTCTCAACAGACCTGTACTCTACCCGGTGCATACATCTGAACAAGCGTATGACTATTTTTCTGTACAAATACCAAGTGTTTGTTACCAGGTATCATATTTGCCCCCTCCAGAGTCTCTGTACTCTGCCCCACTCTGGCTGGAGTGGGCCGCACACACCCTTCCCCTGCTCGTTAGATTTAGCCAATGAGGAACCCCAGCAAAATAGCCGGTGGGCATGTGATCCAGTCATTTATTTGTCCACATGGCTCCCTCTCTGCAAGACTTTTATGCTGTCTGTGTCCCTTCAGTGACAGGCACAGCTAGCTCTTCTCTTGACAGAGTCTGTAAGATTTTCTCCTTCTGGCTCCCAGGACCCTTCTCTCCTTCCCTTTGCCCCTTTGGGTCTGGGAGTGGTAACAGCTCCTTGGCTCACACCTTCGGAAAATGTCTTTGTAAATCAAACATTCTTGAATTATCCTGCCATCTGTTTCCAGGTGAGAGCTTGACAGCATTCCTGCCATCCGGTTCGTAGAGGATCTCACATTAATTCACAGGCTCACGAGTGGAGTGTGTGTTCATTACCCTCACAGCATGCCAACTGTTAATATCAATGTACTTAAATTTTATCCTGCCGGCTGCAGCCGGCGAAGATAGTTTTGTATTTTTCTGCTTCCTAGTGAGACAGAACGTCTATGTGGCCACAGCCTTCTTCCCCTACACATTGCACATTTTCCCTTCACTTCCATCATCTGAAATGCATTTCTCCTAACTGTCACACTTGGAGAATCCTGTCTACTGCCGTGTGTGTGTGTGTGTGTGTGTGTGTGTGTGTGTGTGTGTGTGTGTGTGTGTGTGTGTGTGACTGTATTGCCCAAGCTGGTCTCAGATTTCGGCCTTAGTCTCCATAGCTAACACCCCAGGTGTCTACACCATACACCACTCACTGCTTTTCTTTTGTCTGTGGTGGTCATTGTTGTCCGTCCAAACTTTTAAAATACCTACCTATATTGTGTTTTAAAGTTATACTTTCAGTATTTCTGTTCTTAATATATTTTAATATTTCTGTGATGTGAAATGCTGATTTAATTGTACTTATTTCCACATTGGGAGCCACCTTTCACATCAGACTGATAGTTTTGTCTCTTATACTTGCAGGTTTTCTATGTAGATGTTCACTGTGGATAACAGAAATTTTACCACTTTCCATTTCTTATGCTTATTTCTTACTTTGCCAGGAGGTTTTAGCATTTCAGCCCCCCATAGTTAATAAGAGTAATTCTAATAAATGTCCTTGTTTGATTTCTTTGAAGACTACATTTATTAGTTCATCATTGAACATGATTTTTTTTCAACTAGTTAAAATATTTTTCTATTTGATGCATATAAGGCATTTTATATTAATATATACATGCATAATTTATGTAAATGCTGAATGTAATCAAGTATTTATTCTGTTTATTTTGAAGTAATCAAATTTTCCCTTTCCTGTGTTTATTTATTAGATTGCATTGATTTTTTTGGATATTGAGGTATTCTTGACTTTCTGATCAAGATTTATATATAAGTTGTGCCTTCTATCTATATCTCTAATAAAAGTTATTGCAGTATACTTGTCTAGTTTTATTGTTAAGGTAACAATACTTCAGAAAATTTAATTTTTTTAGTTTCCAAACCTTACAAAATCTGTAGTTATTTTCTTTTTCCTAATATTGAATGCTTTTTGTCTTTTGTTATTTTTCTTGTTATTTCTTATAGAAACTTGTATGGTTTGCTAATACTTCAAAGAGCATTTGTTTTTGTTGACCTCCTAATGCATCTGTGCTTTCCATTTTATTTATTTTCTTTTTCTACCTTCTGGTGTCCTGGGGTTATTCTTTTTCGAACTTGAGGGAGGGTGTACAACTAATGACTCTACAATGTTTTTGTTTTGCTTTGTTTTTCTTTTACAGTATAAAAATTTAGCACTAACACCTCCATTTGAATATAATTTTCCATACCATTTTTATCAGTGTTCCATTTAAAATGTTATGATTCCTATTATGGATTCCGTTCGCATCAGGGGTATATTTAGAAAGATTTTTAAAGTCTATTAGTATGCTTTTCAAAAGGTTATCTTGCAAAAGAATTACCTTAAAACTCATTCTAGGTTTGATTGAGTTTTAAAATAAAAATGGGGTTTATATAAAAAGAAAAACAATTCTAAATTGAATTCAATGGTGTATGTCTGTAACCCCATCTCTCATGCAAGGTAGAAACCAGAGAGCTGCCAGTGCAACCATAGCCTTTGCTGCATAGCAAAACCAAGCATCAGAAAAGCAAAATAGTTATTTCATATTTACTATCGTTGTATAGCTTTGTACATGAACAACTTTTGGATAGTATATCATGGCCATTTTAAACCTTTGGTATTTTAGCAAATACAACATGAGCGAAACTTAAAAGTTGTTTTTAACCTTTCAGTTTACTCTCTCCAAGCTTTTCAGAATTTTCATCACATGAACAAATTCCAGTATTTAATAGATAATAAACAACTACCACCAAACTATCCCTCATTCCAGAAAGCTCATAGGAGTATGAGACCATTATACATCCATTTTCCCAGCTTACACCAGAAGAAAAGTTGTCCACTTGGACCTACTTTGAATTTATATCCATAAAAACAATGAGCTTACAAATGACTGCTCTTTAAAGCACCTCAGTTTTAACTTTGTATGTTACAGTAAAAAGAAGAAAAAAGAGGAATTAAAAAAAGAAACTGATATAATCTTTAATTAGAGAAATGGACTGGGCTAGACTCCCAATAAGGTTATGCATTTATTCTCTTAATTTTTTTTGTGAAAATTTGAGACTGTGATATTAATAATTTTAAATTATTGATATGATCTAGGCACAAAAGTTTGTCATTATTTGATTCATCATTTTATCTTTTCTAATATTTTGCCTTAAAATCAAATTTATTCTAATAGTTATGTTTTGATCTTGTGTCCTTATGCTTTAATATTTATTTAAATAATTTATAAGTGGCTGTAGAAGAAAGTTTATCTGTATCATGAGGGGCCTGCTCGTTGGGTTTACTGTCCCGCCCAGTACCCCACAGCCAGCCCCAAAGAAAATCACACAGAGAGTCTACATTAAGTTATACACTGATTGGCCCATTAGCTCAGTCTTCCTACCAGCTTCCATAACTTATATTAACCCATTGTCAGCAACATGGCCAGTACCTTTTCTCAGCTGGGCTGCTACATGTTGCCTCCGTGGAGATCTGCTCAGGAATGCCAGGGAAGCTTCCTGCTTCCCAAATCTCCTGTTCTCACCTCTACTTCCTGTCTGGTTTTCCCGCCTATACTTCCTGCCTGGCCAATCAGCATTTATTTAAAACATGATTGGCAGGATACAGAATTGTCCTGCACCATTTATCTGCCTGTCCCTGTCATTAAACAGAGATAGAAAGTTTAGTTCATTTACATTTATTGTGATTATTGGTATATACAGCTATTCCATCCCTTTCTTTAAAGGCTTTTCTGTTTTTCTACCTTCTTGACTGCAGATTTTTGGAAGTTTTGCTGTTCCATCTCTTTTATCCCTGATGCCATGTAAATTTTCATTTTTGTCTAATTATCCTTAAATCATTAACACAACACCAACAAGCCTTAAGGGAAACAGTTCCTCTCTATTTCTCTTAAAATTACAGGGGAGGAAGCATCAACTTTATCATTGTCCTCTGGTTCTTCTTAGCACTGGATACTTTGTGGTGTTTTAGGCACCAACACATATATCAGTATCTTCCTCTGTGAAATGCTGTTTAAGCCTTGTTATAATTGTCCATGTTATAATTACCACGTAACCCAAAAGTTCTCTGACCCAAAGTTCTTCTTAAAGATCATGATAAAAATCTTCATTAATAGAGAATTAAGTCTGAGTCTTCTCTTTTCACTTTCTAATTATTGCAGCTTTATGGGGAGTAAGCTTCCTACCCATAATGTAAATCTTCTAAACTCTTTTTTGTTTTGTTTTGTTTTCCTCTGAAAGTGTCCTGGCTGCTCTAAACCTATTACATTTGCAAGTCCATCAGAATCAGTGGCTCAGGGACATCACCTCCACCTGAAAGTCATTTAGATAATGAGGTCCTAGATACCAAGACACTGTGATATTAGAATAAGATTCTGGTGGACACAAGAAAGAGCCAGTTTGTTTTGTATGAGGAAAGAATGTGAATTGTTGTGCCAAAGGGAACACTGGGAACGGTTGTATTTTCTAGAGATAGTGCCTTAATATCTTCTATTGCCACATTCTATTGTTATTTTCCTATCAAAAAAACAGATGGTATTTCTTACCCTTTTAAATCTAGACAGGCCCTGTACCGACTCTGATGAGATCCAAATGCAGTTCCTAACGAGCTTGCCAACATTTACATCTTCTTAATTAGTCTTGTGCCAGCCTGTAAGACCGTGATATGTGGAGGGTCACAGAATTTCAGATACATAACCATTAAAGCCATATGGACCCTCTAGTTTAGCCAGACTCAGGTGAATCTAATCTCAGCTACAGCTATGTGGGGGACCCCGTACATGAAATCACCAAGCCAGGTCTAATCCATACAACTATGAAAGGTATGTTTATGCTTGAAATATTTTGTTATGAAGCAATAGGTAACTGAACAACTATATATTTTGCTTTTTGTTAATTATCTAAGATATAATACATATTTTGACTCATTAAAATATAAATAAATTTTGCTTTATAATAATGCAGATTTATTCAGTACAAATATTTCCTAATCTCCCTTGAGACTTCTCCTTTAACCTAGAAATCTCTACATGAATATTGTTTAATTTTCAAGACCAAGAGGTGTTTCTTATTCTCTCTTAAGAAGTTTTCATATAATTCTATTACAATCATGAATCAATCTATGAGAGATTAACTCTCTTACTTTTTTAGTGTTTTATCACCCAACATAGAGTCTATTGAGGAATGGTTCATATGTAGTTGAGAAGAATCTGTAGCTGCTGATGCAGACTGAAGTATTCTTTAATCGTCAGCCTAATTCAGTTGATTTGTGGTGCTATTGAATTCTCTGCAGTTTTGTAATTTTTCTGTGTACGTATATTATCAACTACTGAAGTAAAAGTGTTGACATTTCCACTTATAACTGTGTATTACTGCATTTTTTCTTTCAATTCTGTCAATCTTGCTTCATATATTTTAAAGATCTGTTGTTTAGTGTACACACGTTTAGGACTGGGTCTTATTGCAGAATGATTTTTAGTCATTGTGTTATATTCTCATTATCCTGGATAACTTTTTCATATATACCTAGTTTGGTAGTGATAGGTCAATTGAAGTATCCTTTAAACTACATTTGCATCATGTAAATTTTCCTAGCCTCTGTTTGCCTACCTGGAAAATATAACGCTTGGAAAGAATTTATTGTAGAGAGTATATAAATGGATATTTTGTGTGTTTCTGACACTTCTTGACAATGTTGCCTTTGAGCTACATATATTTTAATCAACCCTTATGTTGTAACTCACGTCTACCATCTTATTTGATTCTTCTTTGTGCTAATTGTGTTTCAGCCCTGTTTTCCCTTTCTACCACCTTTTGGTTCTGAGTTTTTGCTTTAAGTTGCTATATTTCTGAGTGTTTGTGTAGGGTTTAGGTAGTTACTGTGGGGAGAGTGTCATGTATACTAACATACTGCTGTGAGTTTGCAGTCAACATCTTACCACTTAGATAGCAGAATGCAGGACCTTGTCACCATGTCAGTTCATTATCCCTCCCTCTTTAAATTGTTCCTTTTCATGTATTACCTCTGCACATAACATAAAACGTATCTGACAGTGTCGTAATTTGTGCTTCTAACTAGCAACATATTGATTGGCCGGTATCGTAGTGCATATAGGGTGCTGTGGTACATGTGTAGAGGCCAGGGGACAACTTTCCAGAGCAGTTTTGCCTTCACCTTGCTTTTGAGGCAGGGTTTCTCTTCCTCCTGTCACTGCCCTCCACTCTGTCCATCAGGCTGGCTGGCCTACAGATTTCTGAACAATTCTCCTGTCTCCTATCTCACTACAGGAGTGCTGAGATTACAGGAGCATGCCACTACCATGACATCAGGACTTTTATGTAGGTTCCAGGGATCAAACTCAGGTCATCAGTCAGGACTTTTATTGGCTAAACATCTCCCTGTTAACGTATATTAAAGATCTGGAAAAGGCTAGTGTGCTCCATTATATTAACACAGACAGATATCATTTCTCTTGCTTTTACTTCATCCAAATTTCTTTTTATTTCTTATATTTGGCATGTGTGTGCGTGCGTGTGTGCGTGTACATGTGTTCATGCCTGGGTTCTTGGGTTCTTGTGCACTCACCTGCACATGCACATTGCAAGTACACAAGAGTTCACAAGTGTATAAAGACCAGAGGCTGGTGATGAGGATTTCTCCATCAATCGCAGTCCAACTTATTTTTTGAAATAGGTCTCTCACTGAACATGGAGCTCTCCAATGCAGCTAAGCAGGTGGACCAGCGAGACCCAGGGGTCTTGCCACTACCATAATTACAGGTATGACTACTTTTCCTGGATTGTTAAATGAGTGTTGAGGATCTGAAGTCAAATTCCTCGTGCTTGCACAGTAAGCAATTTGCCAACTGAGACATCTCCTCAGGTCAGGTTCTTTTGGCAACCTTTCGATTCTGCTTGCAGAGTCATTTTAGCAGTAGTTCTCGCATGGGTTTCTGACAGTGAATTCTCTTTGTTTTCCTTTTTCTGGCTATGTGTGTATTTGACTTTTATTCATGAAGATTATTTCCACTGGACATAGAATTCTAGGCTGATGATTCTCATTATTTTATACGATATTCTTCCTGTTTTCTTTCCCTTTGTGATTTATGAGAAATCTGAAGTCATTCACACCATCATTTCCATTTTCTCTTCATAATAATGAGTAATAATGAAATATTTGTCATTGCCATTTATCAGAATTTTTCTTTTCATTGTATTTTTATAGTTATATCTTTCAGTTTCTTCTGTCTTTTCAATGTTGTGGTTTTCCCTATCTGGTGAAATAGGCATTTCAGTGACTATATTTTTCAATTTTAAGATTTGTCTGGTTCTTGTTGAGACTTTCTCTCAACTCAGAAATTCTGCCTTGTCTGTTTGGACTGTAGCACAAACTCTTCTCTCTTTAACAGAGACTCCTTCTTTTCTTGGGTTCTGTTTTGCATATACCCCCAAGGGGGTGATCTTCAGCAGAAAAAAAAAAAGTAGGACATTCATGAGATAGTTGTAAAGATCATATCATATGTTTTCCTTTCTCTGAGGGGTCCACTGTGTGCTGCTCCCAGTGCCAGAAAAGATAGGTGTCTCAGTTTTGCCCTGATGTATACCTCTCTTCTGTATGAAACGTCAGGTACCTGTTAATATCTTGGGCTTAGAAGCAACTCTTTGTTGTCATTTGTTGAAATGCACACTGGGACTTAAATAATTTTTCCTTTGGTTAAGAAATGGTTATGGGGGCTAGAGATGTGGTTCAGTGCTTAAGATACTTGCTGCTCTCCCCAAAGACCAGAGTTTAGTTCCCAGCATCAATGTCAGGTGGTTCGTAACTGTACCTCCAGTTCCAGGCGCTCTGAAAACTCTGGCCTCTGAGGCTTCCCACAGCTGTGTGCAATGTCCACATGCAGGCAAACACATACATGTAATTTAAAATAATAAAAATAAACCTTTTTAAAAATTAAGTGGTTGTATTGGAGATCACTGCCTCAAGAAATAACTCAGACTGAAAGACAAATGAGTATGAAGTTGAGAAGTAACTTCATTTTCAAAGGGTGGAGATGGTCTGGGAGTAAATTCGTTCTCTTCTCTGCCCTGGGAGATTAGACAAACAATGGCTCTAACTAAAAAAAATAGACTGACTCATTTGGCTAAAACGCCATACTGAAGTTATAAGCAGACTGACATTCATCTTTTTTTATTTGGGGTGGAAACAACTGGATTCTGTATATTGTAGTAAATTTTATGGTCAATTCTGTTATTTCTTATTGAAGAAAACTCAAACATCATTAAGTTGATAAATATAAAAAGCATGCTTGATCCTGCCTGTGAACCTCTGCCATGCCTAGTGTGACCTGTGAGACTGGCCTTTGGTTAACTCTTTTTTCTTTGGTCATTTCTGATGATGACAGAAAGGCTCGCCTCTCCTCCTGCTTGCTTTGGGCATTTCCCAACTACCTGTCCAAGAGCATTTAAGAGACTAATTGCTCACAAGAAGGAAGGTAGGAAGTGAAGCTGTGTGAGGCTACATAATGGGTCCTCAGTGGCTAGGGGTGGAGCAGGGAGAGAAGTGGAGTCAGATCTGGAAGAGAGTGGTCACCGTCATCATCATAGGGTCCAGACTGCCTCCAGACAGGTCAGGAGGGGTGTTTGGGTGGACCTTTTTCACATCTGGGTTTAGCCTCTCTTGAACTTTTTTAGCCTTTTGCCTTTGACCAAAACTGGTTTGTACTCTGCAAGGCATGCGGTGCTTCCTCGTGTTCCTCCCAGGAAACTCTGTGGGGAGGATTTAATTGGCTCTGAGGATGGATGGGCCATCCCTTTTCTAGGAGGCCTATTTCAGGTTTAGGTCATTCCATTGGCCTCACCATCAACTGAAGGGCAGGTCTGCGGCCATATAATTCCCTGGGTGGAGAGGAAAGGGTCCTAAACTGATGGTCACACTCCATGTGTTCCTAACAGCCCCTGAACTGTGAGGACAGAATGTGCTGGGTGGGACTTGTGAGCTGGAGTTTCAAAAGCAGTTAACGTTTTCATTGTCATGTAACCTGCCTACCTTCCCGAAAGTCACACGTATTGCCTGCTTTTATTTAGAGCTAGAAGTGAAACTTCAGTACTTCCAGAAACTGAGACACTGGCGAGTGGAGATAAATTTTAGCTTGTCCCTCTGCTTCCCTCAGAAAGAAGGCTGGTGACCATAAATTGAGGTGCACGTGGTAATGCTGTTGGGAGTGATCCCAGCCCTCCCCTGCCAACGTGCGCTCCTCCTAAGCCTCAGAACAGCAGCGCACCCCCTCCCTCGCCTAGCGAAGACGAAGCAGAACTTCCCCTGGGTCGCAGCCCAGTGATACGGAGCAGCTCTGGCGCGGAGCCCTGCTCTTCCCGAGTCGTGGGTGGCGCGGTGCTTGTTTCCCTCTCCTCCCTTTCCGGACCCAAAAGGGGATGTATCTGGGTCAGCCTGGGAGGGGCCGGACCTGCCATGGACAGCGAGGGGGGAGGGGTGGGCGATGACAGCATCTTTCAGGTTTTTGGCATCTCTGGGATGTGCCTCGTCCAGCCTCTCACCGCTCGGTGTTGGGCTATAGCTGACGTTCTGGCGGATTCCGGCTCAAGATGTGGGCGATGTGGGTAGGGAGTATCGTCCTTCCTATCAACATTCGTGCCCTACACACAATGACTATACAACCCCTTTATACTCCCTATTCCCCGGGCACGCTCCTGGGTGGTGGCGGTGGTACCCCCGCCCCAGGAAAAGAGCAATGGAACAGTTCAAGGTCGCTGTGAGTTCCTGGTCTTTCTTTCCGGTGATAAACCTCGAGGCTACAAGCCAGTTGCCGTTCAAGATGTTCCACCCTCGGGCCCAAGCCCCGTCTCTACTCCATGGGGACCTAGGTCCAAGATCTAGCGTCACTGTACGTTGGCCAGACGCACAGGTTGGGCACCCGGGCTGGAGAGATGTAATGCAAGACGGGATGCCTAGGAGCCCCTCTGTGATCTATTGCACTCCCTCGACAGTGCTGGCAGAAGCTGGGTGCGCAAAAGCCGCACCTTCCCAGGGACGCTTAGGCTGAAACGGTTGCATGAGATCTTCTGGGCCCCACCATCTCCCCTCCACTCTTTTCGTGTATGGAACACAGGAATCAAGGCTAAAGGTCTTCATTTCCGAGGCCTAGGCTCTCGGTTCTCAGCCTAGCCCACTCAGACATTGTAGCCCCCAATTCCCATGAGTACTACCTCCCAGTATTGAAATGAGTTGAAAATCATTTTTGGTCTCTTGAATCAGTTCACATTTATCTCCTCATGCCCCCCGCTGTCTCCGAAGGTTGCATGATCAGGGATTCAGATTTTCAGAAACTGCTAACCTTGCCAAAGCGGAGTCTATGTTCCGGAGGTGGCCCTAGCCCACTGAAGCTCTTTGGCTAAGAACTTCCCCCAAAGGTGCCTTTGCCTCAATGATGCTCGGGGTAACCCCGAGGTTTGCCAACCTCCTCTACCCCTCCTCACCCGGAGGTGTCTCTTGCCATACTTTCTCCCACTCCTCTATAAAACCTGGTGCCCCCCACGCCCCGCCCGGCGCAGCGCCCCCTTCCTTGGCTGTGCCTGGAGGGGAACCGAAAGGACAGGGTGCGCGGGAGGCACGCAGAGCTTGGGGCTGCCTGCACTCGGATCGCCAGGGGAATTGGCTGTGGGCGAGGCAGTCCCGGCTGCCCTTTATCGCTCGCTGGGCTCGTCTTTTGAAACTTTATCAGTGAGTCTCACCACTAGCCGCAGACGCGAGCGGCGCGGGGGGCGGGGGCGCAGAGGCGCCGGCAGCCGTGACGAGGCGCTCCCGGAGCTGAGCGCTTCTGCTCCGGGCACGCATGGCGCCCGCACACGGAGTCTGACCTGATGTAGACGCAAGGGGGTTAATATGAACGTCCCTCTCCGTGGAATCTGGCTCTGGCTCCCTCTGCTCTTGACCTGGCTCACCCCTGAGGTCAGCTCTTCATGGTGGTAAGTCCACGCATATGGGCGCGGTGCTGATGGATTTTTGGAGATGGAAGGGGGGACCCTACTGGTCGCATAGACCCTCCCTGGCTGTTGCCCAGTCCTGGTAGTTGTAGATTCTGGAGCAAAAGGGTCTTATTAGAGCATCCAGAGCCTAACCCTTTTGCTTTTCTCCAAAACCCAGTTTAGCTTTGACAACTCCAAAAGCATTCCCATGCCCCACAAATGAAAGCTCTAATGTTTGGTTGTTTGGATCCAGCTGAATGACAGCAAAAGCAGCCAATACCTTATGCCGCTGAGAAATGTGCTAGCCTGGTCTCTAACTGTAGTAGAGACGGAGTGTGTGTGTGTGTGTGTGTGTGTGTGTGTGTGTGTGTGTGTGTGTGTGTGTGTATTTACCTTGAAAACAACAACCACCACCCACCCCAACATCCTCAAAAAAAACCTGCCTCAGGATAAATCATTCCAGGCAGTTAGAGTTGTAATACCTGAAGCCTGGGATTTTGTATTATTTCCCGTCCTCCCACATTCCTAGTCCTTCACCCCAACAAGGCAGCCTCCAGGTAGGAACTCTTACTTTGATGCAAAACTACTAGATCTGAGGTACCCAAGATGTTATCCAACTCAAAAACGGTCTTCCCAAAGCGTCACTAGGCTGCTGTCTTTGTATGCTGATCTGTGATTTCTTTTGTGTCGTCTCTGCCTATGCAGAAATCGTCTCCACCTCTCAACTTTATGACCTTGAAAAGAGATGGAGTTGAGAGCTCTGTAACTTTCTTGTACATAGACTACCAGGGTAGATATTAAAGTACTCTAAAACCAGTTCAGAAAGACTGGCTATCTCCCCGATACATCTTTTTGTATTGGACAACAGTAAGACTCTCAGCCAAAGTCAGTGACTGTTTAGACATCCAAGTGCCTGAGAGAAACAGCAAATCACTCAAATCATTGCTGCTAATGGGGGGGGGCTCCTTCCTAAGGGAGTTGAACTAGACTAGGAGGCCTTTAGCCTTCACTTTCCTAACACAGGACCAAAGAATGATTTATCAGATTGACCATTCTTTCAATAAAATGATTATTTCTGTTTCCATGTGTGTATAAATATTATTCATTGCTCCAGCATTTTGTCACATTGTCTCTCAGCTGTCACAGCTGTAATGATTGTATGATCATATAAAATAATGGCAATACAAGAAGAAGCTGTTCCCCTTGTTTGGTCACGTCAAAAGACTCCCGTGGCAGCTTGGGTTGTATAAAAGGTACCTTTCGAAACGTTTCACGACTAATGGAGAACATCTGCCCAGAGATAATGATGCAACTTTTTGTTAAAGTTTCCTTTTCAAAAGTATTTTATGCCACTATCATAATCATATCATATCAGGCTGATTCTTCCAAATATTTAGAGCTCTTGATAACAATAGAAAGATTTTTTTCCCAAAAAAGTTTCTATAAGCACCAAAAAGAGCTAGAAAACAAAGCCATTTTAAGGAGCCTTTAGTGTGGGAAGAATGCCATGTTTGTAAGAAGAAGGCAGCCTCAAATCCCAGCAGGTGCTAATGGGATCGATGCTGGCAGTTTTGAAGACACTTAGGTCAAACAAATGGGAGTGAGGAACTTCTAAAGGTCAGCTTCCTCCAAAGCCAAAAGCAGACATATGGCAGTCCCTGAGAGCAGAGAGTTCTTTGAAATTCTTTCTGTGTTCTCCACACACTGCCCCCCTTCAAGCCCTGATCTTCACAATGCTACTGCCTCCACCTCCCTTTCCAAAGCATCATTTGGTGGCCCCAAATCTGGGAGATAGTCGGCACTCTATTTGGAAGTGGCTTTGATCAGGACACTGGTCATTCTTCCTTTGCCTGCTTCTGTACTGGATGGAAATTAAATACCCCTTGCCTGCTAGTGTTTGCAGAAGAAAAATAATTCGTACTCAGTGTTTTGGATGCTGGTCTCCTGGAACACCAAGCTCCCTTCGCATCACTTTTGCCTTTCTGTTGGTTTCTCAGGTACATGAGAGCTACAAGTGGCTCCTCTAGGGTGATGTGTGACAACGTGCCAGGCCTGGTGAGCCGCCAGCGTCAGCTGTGCCACCGACACCCAGACGTGATGCGTGCTATTGGCCTGGGTGTGGCTGAGTGGACAGCGGAGTGCCAGCACCAGTTCCGCCAGCACCGCTGGAACTGCAATACCCTGGACAGAGACCACAGCCTCTTTGGCCGGGTCCTACTCCGAAGTGAGTCTCCTGCCTTCACCCAACTCCCTGCTCCTGACCCTCCCTGCACCAGTGCTCAAAGCCCCTGTGCATGCTTAGTGGCATTCTGTTCAGTGAGTTTCTGCTTTGGGGGTAGCATCACTCATTTCAGAGATGAGAGCTGTAGCAGTCAAGGAACTATCTCAAGTCTATGTGTCTTTGGTGGAGCAGATTGACAGACCACAGGCTGAAGGACTGCAAGCTATTCTCCTTTCATTCTTTGCTCTGTCCATCACTTCAACCCTGCATGACCATTTGGGATCAAATTTTGTCTTTGGAGAAAAAGAAGCAACCACAGAACTCTTTTAACTTTTTTTAAAAATGTCTTTCTGAGGCTTGAGCCTTTCAGAAGATCAAGATAGTATGTTCAAACTTTTGATCATCCAAAGACTATTGTTATTACTTAAGATAACTATGGAAATTTTGTGAGTAGAGACAAATCTTACCTTATCACCTTTGACCTCTTGTTTGACTAACCATGTCAGAGTCACTCGGTATCTACTTAACACTATTTTCCACAGAATGTAAATTCTGCAAGGGCAGAGACTAGCCTGTATTTCTTTTTTCCACTTTTGATTGGTACCTGTAAATTGTAGGTCCCATTTCATTCATTTGCTACATGAATGACTAGGTAAACTTGTAGTGAGGACCTATTGCTTTTCCAGCTACATTTTAGATAGTAAGAATATTTATGAATGAGGACTAAGGACCCTGAATACAGAGATGTCCTTTTCTCTTAGAGGGAGATTTAATTAGTGTTTTCTAATTGATACAAGGGATCTTTAAATGTCTGAATATTGAAAGTAACTCGAAGCTAGTGATCTATTCTCATATAATCAGAGAAAATAGATTAAAGTCAAGTTTTACTTTCAAATGATATTCATCCACTATTCTGGCAGAAGTAGCATTCTTCAAGAAATAACTCTGCCCATTTGTTAGTTGGAAATCTGACTAGAAATACAACAGTTTATGTGGAAAGACAGAAACAGAGAAGTTTACACTTGTTTTGCCCACCCCCCTCCCTCCCATTCCCAAGAAAATCATCCAGGCTGTGCACTTGGTAATGCTTAACAGAGGGTGTTTCTATCATGTCATCATCATAGCCCTAGGCTTTTATGAGGCCAAATGCATAAATGAATGTCTCTAAAATCCCCCAAGGGCGTAGTACACTCACTCTTAGAGTATCTTTAAAGTTAATTTACTGTGATGCTCTGCAATTTTATTCTCTAGTTTAAGAACTATATTCGTATGCATTCCTTTTAGAGTTTCGATATGACATCGCAAATTTTTGAAAGGATAATAGCAAATGTCAGCCTCATGGAATTTTAAGACTTCACCTAGATTAGTTCACCAGTAAATCAATTAGTCAAAGAGAGTCTGCAAATATCCATCACAAGTCATCACAGGCAGTATTTTCCCTGATTAAAATAGATCAAGAGTTTCCAGTGATTTAGATTAGAGGAACTTCCCATTTATACTGGATAACCTGTAGACCTCTTACGTTTTTTGCTTATGGAGGGGTGAAAAAAACAGCCTTTAAATCACAAATGGAAAGAAGTTATTTAAATTTTTACAATATTATTACGGGGCAGGGATGGGGGCATGTGGAGGTGAGGAGACAAGTTTAAACACTGGTTTCTCTCTTTCCACTGTGCACTCCTGAGAGTCAACTCAGCCTTTTCTTGCTGAGCCATGACACTGGCCTAAAAGGAAGCAGCTTCAATAAATTATCCAAAAGATGGCTTCTCTGCCAAAGCTGAGGATCAGTTCATAGAACACTTTGCAGAGTTACTGAGAGGGAAGAGATGGAAATGGGAGAAAGTTGAACTCATTGACTTGGCCTATAGCCTCATTGACTTGGTCTTTGGCCTCAGGTAAATAAGGGCTTCCTACTGGGACTTCCTACAGACAATGCTGAGCCCTTTGCCAAGGTGCTCAAAACCCTCAAAGCAGTCAAGGCTTCGTTTCCACTCTTCACAGCAAGCCAGCTTCTTCCCAGTTCCTTGCGACTGTTGCTGGTGATTTTGCATTGGTTTGCAGAAGGCTGAATTTGGCCAACAGCAGCATATCCTGGAAATAATCACGAAATTCCAATGAAGTAATCCACAGACTTCTCAGTTAATTACTTAGAGGGGCATTTTAATCTACAGCTGTGAAGAACTCTCTGTTAGAAATGTAAATGTCCCTTTAGGTGATCTAGGAAGACTAAGGGTAACACCACTGTAAGGGGATGATTATGCTACTAAAATCCCCCATGATTATAGAGAAGTTGAGAGCAATTGCCTCATGTACTGAGAGACTCCAGTAAAACAGAATGCATTTTATTTAAAACATTTGGAATTTACTCCTTCACAGGTAGTGAAAAACCCAAACATAGTTTTTTAATAGATGCCTCTGAAATTTTAGAATAGGCTTAAAAAACAAAAGGGGATTAGGAGGGTTCATCCTTGTAAGCTTCAAGAGGAGAAGACAAAAGAAAACAAGGAAAGTGAAAATAGGACACAAGAAAGCATTTTAACCCGAATAAACCCTGACTGCACGCCCAGTACTGCTCGGAGCATTTCAGTCCTCAAATGATAGCAACTCCAACAGTGACACAGCAGGAAACATCCATATCACCATTTAGATTAGCATTTTATTTCAGCTGTGCTGGCCTGAAGAGGAATCAGGGCTTCAAAGAAGCCTATGACCAAACTCTGTTTTGTTACAAGGCCAGATCTCGAAACATGCTACTATTTCACACACAGCCTTTTAGCGAATCATCTAAAACACTTAGCTGAAAACATCTTCACCCCATATCTACATGAACCCACAACATCTGGAGGTAAAATAAAAAGTTATGTGGCAATATCTAGACATTAATGAATATGTTTAACTGATAACACATATTTAGAGAGATGATGTTTTTCTTTGGAAATTCTTTTCGAGTTATGGAAAATTGCTATTTTTTTTGGTTGAGTCAATAAGTTAATGTGATCGTTTAGCCATCACTTGAGAATGAATTTTGTGCCCTAAAAACCTCTACAGCTTTTAAAATACTGTGAGTTCCTAACATGCTTTGATGCACATCTTCCATGCTTTTCCTCGCTTACAAAATTTCTTACTCAAACTATAAGATTGGTGGCTAATACATTAAGCATGTGTGATTATTTCCCACATATGATATCTGTAAATATGGACACTGAACTTCAAATCCCAAACTAGGCTTTCAATGATTAAAACAGATAACTATCAGCAAGGAATATTTCAAAACTATAAAAATAGATATATAATGAAACTGTTATTTATCTAAAAGCCAGTAGACAAAATCAAGCCAGATTAGTCGCCAGCCACCTCTCTGTTCCTCTTCGCCTGTGTGTGAGCCAAATAGCATGAGCTGAAACTTTTGAAAGAGTTCTTGAGTGCTCACAGTCCTCTGTCTAGAGCCCTGCTTGCTACCTGTGACAAATACTCATCTAAGTGATTATCCCTGAAAATAACTAATTCCCTTTCCGATGGTTAGAGTTTGGGACGGAGATAATCCTAGAAGGCTGGGATAAATGCCATCTAATATGGTGTAGATTTGAGTTCCTGGTTTTTAATAATGAGACGAGCAATGCAAATTTTGCAAGCGATGCCCTTTAACCTGTAGCACCGACTGACAAGTGGAAATGAGCAAGGTTTCAGTGTGAAAAAGTGCTCTGTTCTCCCAGCTGGTGTGGTTCAAAGAGTCCCACTGCTCTTGACAGATTGAACCACTGAATGGGTCTCTGCTTTCTGCCTTGCCTTGGCATTAGCTTGTCCAGCCTCTATTTTGATTGTTAATATATTTGCTGCAGCAACCATTAATAAAAAGCTGTGCTAATAACAATGAAATACAGTTCCACTTGAAAAATGAGGTGCACACAGACCCCCAAAGAGCCTTATATCTGTCACTCTACCACAACACTGTGTTATGAGTTACTACAGATTATTAAAATAATTTAATGTAGTTATTGCCTTGAAATATGTACCTCTCAGCCTGCAAGTGAAAGTAGGCTGCTCTCTAATAAAGAACAAGTTTACGAAAGCCCCCAAAGGGTTCTTGCCCAAGTCTAATTATAGGTGGTAAATTTGTTTCTTTTCAGAAAAACCAAAGGAAAAGCTTTTCACTGTCTTTGACCCGATACCAATGTTTGGTGCAGGTGTTCCAGAAGAAAGGGAAATCACCTTAGTAGTTAGACACAGTATGCAACCCAAGGATATTGCATATCACCTTCAACAATCTTCCAATTACTTGTGAAAGTTGATGGCAAGCCAGCTCTCCTTTGTTCATGCCAAGAGCTGGTGGCTGCCTGAATTCTCTTCCCACTCTAGCGCCAAGATTTCCTTGATGTCAGTATCTCACGGTCTGTAGGTTAAACTTGCCTTAATATCTTCAGTAATGCCCAGAGATGTGGGAGGGTGTTTGTTTGCTCTGGCCTCCACGTCTTGGGTTCAAGCAGTCTTCCACCCCAGGCTCTGAAGTAGCCAAGGCTATAGTCACACGCAACACTGTCTTGACAGTTTTTTTCCAAGCTGTGATGACTTCTAAACCATATCATGGAATGAATGATAGAGTTGAGAATCCAGACTGTTTTATAGAAGGAGAAATGAAGTGACTCATGCCGTTCCTACTCTTATGGGACATCTAGGGTTTGGGGTGAATGTGACTTGCTGAAACCAGGAGCAAGGCTATTTTTTATCTTTTCTACTCTGTCTTTAAGGAGAGTTGTACCTTAGATATTTAAATCCATCAAATCCTATTTTAAGTGCAAGTGATTCATATTAAAGAAATAGCCTGGGATCTCGAAAAGAATCCTTGAAACACCATAGGAGATGAAATGTCATGTGACAGCAAAGTGGAACACTTTAAGAGACACTCTCTGACCACTTTTAAGAAAAGCATTTTTATTTCAGGTAGTCGGGAATCTGCCTTTGTTTACGCCATCTCCTCAGCTGGAGTTGTATTTGCCATCACCAGGGCCTGTAGCCAAGGAGAATTAAAGTCCTGTTCCTGCGACCCAAAGAAGAAAGGAAGTGCCAAGGACAGCAAAGGCACCTTTGACTGGGGTGGCTGCAGCGACAACATTGACTATGGGATCAAGTTCGCCCGTGCATTTGTAGATGCCAAGGAAAGGAAGGGGAAGGATGCCCGAGCCTTGATGAACCTTCACAACAACAGAGCTGGAAGGAAGGTAGGAACCACTCTCCTGCTCATTTGAGGACCCTGTGGCATTGTGACTCATTGAGACAGAGCTTACCATGAGATTTCCTGGAGTTGACTAAATGCTGTGTAGAAACAGCTTCCTTCACACTGACCCCCAGCCCAGGGTCACTTTTTCTAAA
The DNA here is from genome assembly GCA_028555095.1 of Dicrostonyx torquatus. NCBI lineage: Eukaryota > Metazoa > Chordata > Mammalia > Rodentia > Cricetidae > Dicrostonyx > Dicrostonyx torquatus. The sequence continues at coordinate 1,764,876 of JAQHUG010000186.1, forward strand.
GAGTCCCACCAACTGGGCTGAGACATCCCCACCCATGCCCCACCTTCTTTCCCACAGCTGAGTTCAAGGAGTCCACCCCATTGCTATGCACAGTGGAGTGAGTCAAGTATTTTATGATCCCTCTGGATAATGTGGAGACCAGGCAGGAGGTATCATCAGCCAGCCAGAGTGTTCTTCATCCTGAATAGCAATAGAATATTGAACATTTGTAGGGTGCATCAATACCCAGAGCATCTTCTCCTAGATATTCCATGAAAGCAGTTCACCAAGCCTGGTGAGTTGGCTTCTCCTGAGTGGCTTCTTTGGAAGCCAGATCCAGTACTAACTATCAAGCCTCCCCCTACTTTTTATGTTACTGGCTGAATAAGAGAGCCAAAGAAACACCCTTATCATTTCATCCTGATGAACCTCCTAGTCCATAGGAATCCAGTCTGCAATCACCTTTCAAACACCCATTTGGTGCACAAGGAAAGTGAAGCCCCAAGGTTCTCACTAGGAATTGGTCAGAGGTCAGGACTAGAACTCAAGCACTTCAGCCTAGTATCAAACTGCATCAGTGCCCATGGTCAAGGCATTAACGAGGTAGGACTGTTCAGATGGCAGCTCGACCACTACATCAGTGCCCGTGGTCAAGGCATTAATGAGGTAGGACTGTTCAGATGGCAGCTTGGCCACTGCATCAGTGCCCGTGGTCAAGGCATTAACGAGGTAGGACTGTTCAGATGGCAGCTTAGCCAGAATGACAAGAGAACCAGAATGTTATCTCTGCCTTTGGTTATAAAGTAGAAACTGGCTGAGATAAACAAATATTTGGTCTAAACCACTAAAAGATAATCTAATTGCCAAAAGAAACAGCTGTAATTTGTCTTTTGTCAATAAAGCATGAAATATGCCTGATATTAATTTGTAAATAAAAGAAAGATAAGCAAAAAAGTGGAAGGTGTGGAGGAGGGACTGATAGGCGAAAGACAGGAAAAGCATACAGAACTGTTTGGATGAAGTTCCCTTACTGCGCTTCTGAAAAGAGCAAATCTCATTTCAAAGAAGCCGAAGAAAGGTCTTACTCTGCACTTGAAATAGGATGAGTGTGGCCCGAGCTGTTTACAAACAGTGCCTTTTTTGAACTTAAACATTAACATTCTTCATTCGCGTGAAGCTGTGGACTTAGAGTGACCACTGCCAAGAATATAGGCTAGGGTTGTGCAATCCTCCAATTGGTAACTGCTGTTTGCGCAATGATTTAGATAAAAATAATCTATACTGGCCTTTGTTTGGACACTGATAGAGCGCGTGTACGTTATAAAGTGTGGTGTCTTGGATAGGAGAGTACTGCTTAATTATTCGAATGGGGTTTTTTAACTACATCTCTCTACTTGGAAAGACAGGCTACATTGTATCCAAAAGAGGGTAACATAAAATATATGCTAAGCTTTTATAATAGCTCATTAGATACTGAATAGCTCTAATCTTCAAAACGATAGATCTTAGCTATTCTGTACTAGGTCCTACATAAACAAGTGTTTTAATGTAAATCACATGATTGTTCCCTGCGTAGAGGTGAACAGCTGTCAGGCCTCAGATGTTCTCCTGCCTACTCCACAAAACTTAGGAGGCTACTCTTGATTGGAATAAAAGTGCACACACTGACTTTTTAAAATGTGGCTTTAATTAATGGTGGGTGGGCAGATTTTTTTCAAGGAGATGCATGATGTCAGTGAATATGAACTTTAATGAGAGTAAATGTATTGAGATAAACATGCGTCTCTAATTCTCTTCTTGCGGTCATTAGGCCCCCAGTACCAACTCCCCCTTCTCACCAGCAGAAGGTCTGTGGAATCAAAATGAGAACAGGCTGAGCTCGTGTTTGAAGGCAGCCTCCTGAGCTAGTTTCCAACTGGCCCAGCTCTAGAAAATCTCAGTCCCCCAGGACTGACAGGAACATCAGTCCAGAGTTTTCTTTTGTTGCTTTTTAGTGCTTTCCAAATTGTCTGATAAGAATACCATCTACTTTTAAAAATGAGAGTATTGGTGGTGTGTGTGTGGGGGGGGATAATATATTCTATGTGAAAGAAAAGTCATCTGTTCCAAGATATATCTGTTTAGTCAGTGCTAAGTCACAACTCAACACTGCCATCTACATAAGACTTCAATTTTCCCCAATAACAATAACTACAGTTAATTAATTCATTATGACAGCTGGTTAGAGCACCCTCATGTGTTTCTCTTCTGTAATACCATCTAAGTCTGCATTATTCTTTCTAACCATTTTCAAAAGACTTTAATATTATTTTTCTGCTTTCATGTTCACTTGAGGTTTGTCTTTCATTGAGTCTAGTTTTCTGGCTCCAAACAGGATTAGGAAGTGAATTCACCTGGTTCTAGAATGTCCTTCCGCAGTTTCTTCAGGCTGTAAGTGTGAAGAAGCTATGCTGCAAAGACTTGCAAGTTCTATTGAGACAATTTTCAGTGAATGACCAGCAAACAACACCTGGTCAGGAGCCACTGTTCGTTCTCTTCCACGAACTTGTTGTAAGGGGCTTTGAAATTAGTCTATTCTTTTTCTAAGAAGAAATAACCACGAGTTCATTAAACTTTATTAAGAGAATCTGAATCAGAATAATCTTTCAATCTAATCAAATACTGCTCTTTAACAACTCTAGAAATTTCCATAAGAATACGAATTTCCTACCAGAATTCTATAAAAATGTTTTCTCCAAAGCCTTCTCTTATTATGGTGAAAACGGAAAGGATGTGGAATTCAGTGTCAGACTAACCTCAGCATTCATCTTGCAATAACAGTGGCCTTGCTCGCTGGTTTTGTCAGATGTAATGTTAAATGAAATATGCAGAATATGGAGAGATAGGTATAAGCAAGTATCTCGGCCTCTGGTGTGGAGCAGGTACTTAGGAGAAGTCTCTTTCCCATTAGTGGAACCAACATTGTTTGTGACTCAGGTAAGAGAAGCTGGCCCAAACCGAACATGAATTGTTAGTTAGGGTTTAGTCAGTCATTCTGTCTACAGACTCCTCTTCTGTACAGTCCAGTGCACATTTAAGACAAGCATAGCTTTGCTGATTTGTTGTACTAAGAGGTGTGGGCTGTGTTCCCAGCACCTGAGAGGAGCGTGGGCCCTTTGTTCCGTCCTGCCTGGCTCCCGGCCACTGGGCTACCTTACATTTGAAATAGCCACACGGAAATTGTATTAATTAAATTACTGCCTGGCCCATTAGTTTTAACCTCTTATACATATTAGTTTAACCCATATCTAGTAATCTGTGTATCACCACATGGCCGTGGCTTACCGGGAAGATTCTAAACCAAAGTCCATCTTGGGCTGGAAAAACATGGTGTCTGCTCCAGTGCCTTCTCTCTCTCTCCGCCTTCTGTTCTGTCTACTCTACCCACCTAAGGGCTGCCCTATCAAAAGGCCAAGGCAGTTTCTTCATTCAACCAATGAAAGCAACGGAAATACAGAAGGACCCTCCCATACCAATTCGTAGAGTCCTCTTAACTGTTTTGTAAGAGGATCTTCCCAAATCTTCATAGGAACAAAATGTAGCCTGAATATGTCTAATTTCAGGTGGGAAATTGCCCACAAGGAGTTAAGGAGCCCACGTAGGGTCAGATGATAATGAGACACCAGACTCGGGGTTCAAATACTGTTGTGTCTGCCCGTAGGCATATGTCTATATTTCCACATTGTTTCTATTTCTCAACTTTCTAGACAAACAGCAGCTGCTTGCTGTCTTTGGAAGGTGTCTTTGATGAGGACATTTCCCCTTGCGCAGCTTCATCTCACAGACTCTCTCAGTGAACATGGGGTTGCTCCTTGTTTAATCTTTGTTGTTTTAATTTTTTCCATACAATCTATTTGGATCATAAATTCCACTACTTCAACTCCTTCCCATCCTACCCACCCAACTGTGCTCTTTCACTCTCTTAAAAGAACAAAAACAAATAAAGAAACAAAAAGCCAACAACAACAAAAACCAAAGCATAGAGACCATTTTGTATCTATCAACTACTCATGAGCACAAGGCTTGCCTTGAAGTGTGGTTGATGTACCCAGTGCCACTACATTGATAAAAACTGATTCCTCTCACCCAGTAGGTCTCAATCACAAACACCTCCTAACTAGAGGTGCTCACCTCTTTTGTGTCTATCACTATCCTAGATTTCAAATTGTAATACAAAAGCAATATTGTTTTAGCAATAAAAACAACATGCTATTGTAATAAAATATTACAATATTTACAGTAATAAAAACATAAGCATTGATGAATGGAATAGAATTGAAGACCCAGACATAATGCCACACACAAAGGGATACCTGTTTGTTTGTTTTTGTTTGTTTGTTTGTTTGTTTTACAAAGAAGACTCCTAGTTAGCAATTGATTTTAACAGGGAAATGTTGTCTTAATGTTGGAAACATGGCCGTGGGTCATTGTGAGCTCCACTTAAGCAACTTGATCTTATTTGAAAGATTCCCAGAAGGACAGCAAGTGACACTGCAAGTCTGGACGCACTGGGTGGTACTTAGTTCCAAAGAAGGCTTGTCAAGGCCACCGGGACAAACACACTGGGGAGCACTGAGTCAGATGAGAAATCAGATAGAAGAGAGAAGTGCATGGCCACAGGAATAGCTTTTAGTCAGAGTGATGGTGGCGTTTAAATACAAGAAAAGCTGCCTCAAATGGCATTGTAGGGAAGGGGTTGTTAACTGAGGAGATAAATGTCTCATACACACGGTACACACTCACATTCTCTCCTCCTCTCTCTCACACACATACACACTCACACACACACTCTCACACACTCCCTCTCTCTCACACACACATACACGCACACACACACGCCACATGAAGCCTACAAACTAGAGACAAGAGCTTTCCCATAGAGAAACACCATGAAGGTGAAGAATGACCAGGGTTCCATAGAGAAGCTCCTGACAGACGTAATGGGAGCAAAAACTGGAATGTATCTTTGTCACACCTATGCCAAGACATGTGGATGCCCCTGGAAAGACACAATACTTTAGTTCAATTTTTGCATGTTCTTCAATTCCTTTTGACTTTACTTTGAAAGAGTAATGGGTATCAAAGTTCAAACCTTTTATGATATATTTGAATTTATGATAAAAATGGATTTATTAAGAGAATTGCAAGATTTCTTCTAGCTCCTTGAATTTTATGAATAGTCTCAAGTATTAGTCTCAGGACTATTATAGCTTGTTCTCTGATATTAACTATAAAACAGAGCATTTGGTAACTTTGCTGATAGCGATTTTTGTAATAACAAAGCTTAATATCGTCCATGGTAATCATGAGCAATTTCTAGCTATAGATGTCTTCTTGACTTGGGCAATAAGAAGGCAAAATTCTGTAATACTTGAACACAGCTTTGGACAGGCTGCCTATAGCATTTCTATAGTATTGCCATAGAAAACAGGATGTCCATACATACACACCAGGTTTCAAGAAAACCTAAAAGTTAAGTACATTTCCATGTGAGAAGGCAGAAGTATAATAAAGTAGCCAGAATCTGGACATAATCTAACTGTATTTACTAATTGAAGTGTTCTGAAAATTCAGTTCTGTTGCTACTCTGCATTTTGTAGGGGAGGATCTTCTAAAATGAGGGACTCCAGCATTCTGCCCAAACAAGTACCAGGCAAAGACTGAAATGGGAAAGACACAGCAAGCATTTTTAAGTTCATCCACAGGAAATGCCTCCAAATTAAACATAAAAAAATCAGCACTGTATAACTTATAGGCAGAACTTTAACACAAAAAATCTAAATTCTAATAAATATATCAAAAAATAGATGCCCTGCTACCACTTGAAATAGGGAACAAACAAATAATGGATGTGACTTCAGAGAACTGGAATATGATGAAAAAGAAATCCTACTCTTAAAAATTAAGGAATATCAATGAACAAGGGAGGAATAAAACCAAACTGCACCGCAGAGCCAAACTGTGTTTACCTCCTCTTCATCCTCTCCTTCCCATTAACATCCCCCAATATCTTTACAGGACACCAAGTTCAGTTCGCAGGTCCGTTTCCCAGCTGATCTCCTTAGTCCATAACACTCAAAACTCTGAGCTTGAGACACCAGAGTGAGCACCGGCCTCCGTCTCATTAAACCCCAAATGCGTGTGCATTCGATACACTATATGTCTCCTTATATCATATGAACCGAATCCCAACCAGAATTAAAGTTCTCAAACAGAGGATAACTCTTAACAAAATCAGTTCAGTTCCATGAAGGTTCTGTTATTAGAGAACGAGTCTTAGTCCTGCATCATTTGTCAGCTGAAAATATTGTAGAGATGGTTGGTCTACGGGAATGCTAAGTCCCACATATACAAATCCCACACCTTATATTTTCTACCTAAGCAAGCCCACCTACAGTCACTGTTTTTAATAAATGACAGAACTGAAGAAATCCCAGGACCTTATTGAACGTAATAAATGTTTGCAGAAGCTAACCAACTGCACTTTCTCTACCAAGCATTCCTGGCTTCCCTGGTTCCAGTCGTGCACAGTTGAAGCATATAAATTGTTTCAGCGTTCAGGAACTCCTATCTTAGAGATGTGGGCCTGTCAAAAGGATTTAATTGGTAATAAATGCACTTGGCTCTAAGCCAATCTGGAAATTAAATAATGTGTTTTTAATGTGTGTTTCCTCAGGAAAACCGATAGGACCAGAAATATGTTGGCCACTTTGTGAAATACAGCTAACTAAAAACCGGAGCGTACTGACACTCCTTCAAACGCCTCAGTTTATAAGTGCTCACCACGTAGAGACCTAAAACAAATTACATGTTTGATTTCTAAGGCAAGGCCAATTGATTATTGGCAAGTATTTGATGTGATATAAAATAGATGGCCTTTTTTCCTGATTGGAAAACTAGTATGACTCAATTTGGAATTTGTAGGCTTGGCAATACGCATGTAAAAAAATCCTTCTGCCCTTTAAGGAAACCTGATGAAGTCACCTAGTAGCTCCTCCTGCTTGATTTTCACCAAAGGTTATGTAGGGAACCTTCTCGCTGAGGGAAGTTTGTTTTTACAACTGGCAAAATAATTCTTTTCTGAACCTAATTAAAGATGCAGACATTGTGTGAAGGAAGCTATAGGACTCAGTGAATCTGGAGACCATGTACCCGGGGTTTCACACATCCAGAATAAGAAAACCATCAAGCGAGTTAACACAAACCCTCAGGTGTCCATCCTGTCTGCCTGTATATCCCAACTACAGCCTGTGGGGCTCTGCCTCTGAGGTTCGGTATCCTCACCTGTAAAGGGGATAGTAATATACCTTACATGCTTGTGTTGGCTGAATAAAATAGCTACTTTAGATGCATAACACGCTCTGGCATAAAATAAGAACTCAATGAATATTATGCCTCTTTATCATATCTTGATAGCAGGCTGGGCAAAGAAATACGAAATAGAATCTTCTACACAAGGCATGTACAGCATATCCTTCTATAGTTGTCTCTCTCTCATTTGGTTTTGATTTTGGTTTCTTTGAGACAGAGTTTCTCTGTTTTACAGCTCTGATTTTTCTGGAACCTGTTTTATAGATCAGGCCAGCCTTGAACTCACAGAGATGTACCTGCCTCTGCCTTTCAAGTGCTAGGATCAAAGATGTGTGCCACCACTGCCCGGCCTACTTTTTCTGTCTTTTAACATACAGAATTTTGACTCTGTGATATAAAATGCTAATATCTAGAATTTCTTTTTATAATTGGAAGTTAAAATATTAAATTCTAAAAGTAGAAAATAGACTCTAATTAAAAAACTTAAATGCTCAAAATCAAATATTTAAGAGTTTCAAAAAAATATGATAAGTAAGATTTTTAACATTTGCAACTGGAAAATGTTAGACAAAAAGCATTATATATTGTGCTAAAAATGTTCTTTGTACTAATGCTAAACACCAACAAAAGTGCTGCTGTCCTTGGAAGTGTCCTTCCTTAACTGTCTTCCTTAAACTAGCTGTAGTACCTGAGCCAGGACACCGACACCGCAGATTGACAATCAGCTGGCTTTCTGATACGCAGTGGTGGAGGGAGGGAGTCCTCAAGGATCGTTCTGGCCAGTATGGTGCTATAAAGATCCACGAGAGCTGTGGGATTGACTAGGGATGCCCGACAGGACTGGGCCAATGACCTTCAGTAAGAATCAAAAACAGGAATAGAACATGAGAGCTTTTAGGAGAGATTTCAGGAGTCGACAGAGAAGTGGTGATCTAACTGCATGGCCGTGTGTGTCTGAGGTTGTGAATGAAGCTGTCAGGCTCACACCGGAAAGAAAAGAGTTACAACAGATTCTTCTTTAATAGGAGGTCAGCAAAAAGAGAAGACAATATTTATAGATAGCTACAAAAATGATAAACTGAGCAATGGAAAAGTGTGTGTAATAAAATGGAAAACGACTCCCAAATTAAAATCAAAGAAACTTTACAAAGCCTGATTAGTCTTATCCCTGAGATCCAAGAAAATAGTACATCTGTAAGCAAAAGTGGAAGTCTTGAGATAGTGATGATAGGAGGACAAGAATGGATGAGGAAACCTAAGCACTCTCCCAAAAGTTAAGTCAAGCCCCCAGATTATAAATGGAGTTTAAGCAGGTCCACAAACAATCCCCCATTTCTCACTTGGGTTGGAAACCAGGTACCGAATAAGCAGACAGATGGGGCAAACATGTCCATTTCACTGCCGACTGGAAAAAGCCTGCACCAAGGGATGGAGCCTTGCTTCACACAGTGCTTCCAAATTGATCACAGAATGTGGACTCTCCAGCCCTTTCAATGCCTTAGCACTGAATCCCGTTCATGAGTTCACTGGCTGTTTTGTGAGGCTCGGCCATAGTGTATTCTCTTAATAGCCTAATAGATGCCTGCAAAGAAGAGAGGAAAAGTCCTTCCTTCAAACTCACCAATTGGACAAGTCCATTTCCCCACTCTGGGGAGAAAAGCACAAGGGATGGAAAGAACTAGAAATGTTACTTTAGTGCTTTTTTTCCCCTTCAAGAAGCCAGGATGAAAATTTTTTAAGAAAAAAAATTAAAATAAAAAGGCATAGAGGATGGATTTGCAGGGTCTATAAACCAATCAGAAAAGTGCAGAAAGGCAAATATTAAAGAAGATATTTCAGCACTGAAGTCTATCAGTCTAAGGTGAAAAAGTCTGATAAGTGTCAGGAAATGGGGAAAAAATTCCTAAGCTATGAGATTTCAGAACTCCAAGAACACGGGAAATATTCTAGAACTTTTTGTGTATTTCCCATCTGCAACACTGGAGGTTAAGAGCCTGAAGGCTGGCTACACCTTCAAACTTGAGAGAAAATCATTTCCAATCCAGAATTCTATACCCAGCCAAGCTATTAATCAAATGTGAAGGCCGAAGTAAGACCTTAGACATTGAAGAATTCCGAAAATGTACCCTCTGTGCTCTTTCAAGGAGTTAAGAATGTACTACAAGTGGAAAGAACAGTCAGACAAAAGGAAAACATGGCGTCTAGGGAAGTGTGTGTGCAGAGTAGGAGGACAAGAGGTAAATCTCAGCTCTGAAGCTAGTGCTTCATCCTACGAACATTCTTCATGTCAGAGAGGCTGTGGTATAGGACAGCAGATAAAATTCAGTCCCACGCCATCACTGCACATGACCTCACAGTTGACAGTAGTTAGCGACATTATTATCCCTCAGCTTCTGTGGTTCATTGATTTGTGTATCTTCTGTGGATATCCAAAATCTGAGATGTTTATATCCCTCACATAAAACTGTGTACTATTTGCACATTACATGTGCGTGTGTGTGTACACATGTTTATCTCTTTCAATTAGCATCATTTGATAATTTAGATGATACATAGTTGTTATGGCATGTTGAGTAGGGAATAACGGTCAATGAAAGTCTGAGCATGTTCAGTAAGGACACAAGCATCAGAGATCTGACACTACGTGCATGAACGGTGAGTGGTGGAGGCTGAAGACGTGTGAGCTGCTGGAAGCTGCAGCCTGTCTACACAGTGCTTCATCGGGGTGGACTCAGCGCAGAGTTTTAATTTGAGGGAATTTTCCGAAGTTCCTCCTAATTTTTTTTTGATCCACACTTTGTTGAAGCCGTAGATATAGACAGTAACATTGTTTTCAAATTTTCGAATAAGCGTCTAGATATATCATGGAAGACTGTAACTATACGGTAGTGCTCTGATTTGGTTATTCAGTCTTCTGTCATCCAATAAAATGTCACCAGTTCCTCCACCAGCAGCGGTGAATGGGAGGCCCCTAGCTCTTTACCCAGTGTGTCTGCAGCGGTGTCCCATCACTCATTCAACTCTGAGCGGTCCACTAACACGCAAAGCCATTGAATTGGGCGTCTCACACCTTTAGGCGCCTTCTTTCATTCTCCCCAAAACAGCCACAGGGGAGATTGTTACTGTGGAATTTTTTTCCTGGCGATTCAGATACCCTAGAAACACAGAGTGGGAAACAACTGCAACTAGATAACTAGTTTTCCTGATCCATGAAAACGCAGTGCCCACCCCTGCCACAGGCCATTTCTTGTGCTCTGCCTTCCAGAGGCCCCCAGTCTCCCGCAGTGGAGCAGGAACTCCTTACCCTCTCTCCTGCAATCCGGCACATGACGCTCAGCCCAGGCTGTGTATCAGAATTACCTGAAAAATTGCAAGTCCTCCCTTTCAGGGCCTGGGCTTCATGCCTGCCCCACCCCCTCAAGGTTCTGATTTACTGGGCCTGGGAAGGAGCTGCAAATGATCCCCAGGTGATTTTAATGCACCGCCAGAAACAAGAACCACAGCTCCGCTCTCTCCAGTTGCCAGGGAACAGTCCTCGGATTCCCGTAACTTTACTTCACAGAGTAGCTGGAGTCTTCCCCTCTCTTGCCAGACTCTGCATTTCCTCAGACCACAGCCGGGTTGTAAAAGAACATTTTCCCTTCCTTCTCTGCGTGGACACATATGCTGAGCTTTAAAAAGCGGGACATACCATATATATTGTTCTGCATTTTGTTTTCATCACTTGACTTTCTTTCATGCATAAGACACTGACCTGCCTCATCCTTTAAAGAGCCACAAAATACCGACATTCACCAGGTACCTGAATTTACATATTCATTTTTCCCCTGGTGCCATCCTGGTCTCTTCTCATAGTTTGCTATTGCAAATACGATAAAGTGAATGTTTGATTTCTCCTAAGAAGGGAGGGAAATGAGGTGGATAATTCAAAGTTTCAAGAAGATCCCAATGTGACTTAGGATTTTGTATGTCTGTTTAGCAAGACTGCAGATCTAGGCGTACAGAGTTCTTTCTCTGTTTTGACAGTGACTAGATATCTTACTGTCTTTATTGGACCTTGGTTTGGGAATGGGAAAACTAATTTTCTTTGCTTAATTGTGTTGCATACCTGATAGTGCGTGTAAATCACTGTGTGTACAGCCTGACTCAATCTGGTTAAGACCTCAGTAAATGGTTGCTGTGATCAGTAATGCTGTTATTGTAGGACTAGAGATGTGATGGACCTGGTAGATGCTTGGAGAGAATTCAACTGGCTGCAACACATAAAAATTGGGCGCGCTGACATATACCTGTAATCTTGTGGAAACAGGAGATCAGAAGCTCAAGGTCATTCTTTGCTACCCAGTGAAGTAGAGGCCAGCCTGGGCTACACGCGACCTTGTCTGAAAAAAAAAAAAAGCAATGGGGTTATACAGTGGGATATTAGAATTCAAGATCCTCATGGTGTGGCCCCGTAGTTTCCTCTCTCCTCACAGAATTTCAGAACACAGATGATCTTCCCTCTGCTTCTCTGCTTGAGTTGCACTTTGCTGTTTTCACGGTTAAGGGTTTGATTTTAAAAGCTGTAGGAAAGGTACAGGTGGACCCCAAGTGCAAGTGTTGACCATGCAGTGTATTAACTGGAAGGGAGATGGGGCCAAGCTAGTAAGGGAGTATGAGCTCTCGGCTAGGGGCTGTCATTAACCCACATCCAAGAACTGACTTGGGTACGTTCACCTGCCAGGGACAGCCCCTCCTCCGCGGTGGAGGGGCACTAACTAATGAGAACTCACTGTCTTGGATCACAAGAGTTGTGGATGCTCGGCAAATCTTAGTTGGGCTCACTGAGCAACCCCACAACAGTCTCCAGAAGCCAGATCCTCACATCTGTCAAGACGACACATACAGCTTCATACATTATCTTATTGCTGATCTCGTGTCCTTAAAAAAAAAAAAAAAAGTTATCAAGAGACAAAGAAAAAGCATTTCTCCTTATATCTCTTTTAAAAAAGTAAAGGAAACTTTCTTCCAAGCCAGACACCCATTTATCCAGAATCCCATTGATACAAATTGAATCATTATGGTCCAGACGCTAAGAAAAGTCAGTGTGTGAGCAGGGAAATGAACATTCATGATTTAGGCCACTCTGGGATCAGAGAGGGCCTGGTTAGGCCCGGAGCACACAGCTTCACAACACCGGAGAAAAGCCTGTACTCAGCAAGGAAGGAAGTGTGTTTACCCAGATCAGCAGCATCTGCCTCTGCCACGTGGCTCTGTAGGCATCGCTTAGGTGTGTTTGGAAGATCCAAACTTAGTATGCAAATCTTCCCACTGACCATATGAGAATATCAGCTTTGACGTTTGTCACCTGGAAACGTAGCAAGGATGTTTCCTGGTATTTTTAGAACTGGGAATGTTACTAACAAGCAAGTAGCTGCAAAAGAAATACGGGAGGAGGAGAAAGGTGCAGCCAGTACTTGGCATGGAGCGTGTTCTATATGACGCTCTCAGATCTTAGGAGAGAAGCTTTTAGACAAAGATGGGGAGCCTAGAAGGTATTCCTTGGGTGGTGTTTGTCTACTACTGGATAGTCCAGTGAGCCTCATACCCAGCATCTGGAATGTAAAGGTCACTGGCAAGAAGATGATTCTTACATTAAGATGCCCTTTATAGATGTCCAGGAGCCCATAATGTAGAGAATCCAATTCTTTGTCTTGGCCTTGCATTGCTGGTTCACAATCAGAAGGACATATCCTGGGTACACAGGGGGCACAGTCTTGTTTATGCCTGGCAGAGTGGGGAACACTATGTGGATGCCCATACTCCAAATTGGAAGACAGCGATCAAGCCGCATAACCAAACAACCTAAGGCCACTGTGAAACCTTGCCTGTAACTGGGGTTCTCTTTGCCCTTGAATGCTTTTGAATGCTTTTGACATCTTTCCGGGCTGGTGAGTAAACAGACACTGACTTCTGGAATGGAAATTCTCTCTGCACACCTGACTCTACCATATCTTGGTCAGACAGCAAGCCTGTGCAAGAAGCAAAGCCAGGTCAAGCACTAGGGCAAAACGACCATGGCGAGGTCGCTAGAGAGAGGCAGCTGAAAACAACGTGAACATGTGAGGGGCAGTGCAGGCTGGCTGAGACCTGAGCTCGTGGCAGCATAGTTTATCTACCCCTCTGTCAACTGACTCGATACTTCAGACCCCACGGATACGCCAGAATCTCAGAGAGAGTGCACACAGGGTTGAAAGTCCTGCCTTCAGTTTCTTAGAGAGACTGAAAGTTTTGCTCAGATAGCACTTGGGATAATATTATCAAGGGATTCATTACCCCATTTGCCTCTGCCCTCCCTTCAGATCCCTCTAATTTGGGGATTCAAACGGGTTGGTAGACAGGCTCCACTGTGCTGTTTTTGAATGAGGACCAAATACAGAAACTGGTGAATCCCCAGGGTTTCTGGTCTCCTTAATGGCGTTTCTTGGTATATCTGGATTTGAGTTTTCAATATTCACAACCCACTACCGCTAGTATCATATTAAGAGGTCCTTGGGTATTATTTTTAAAACAACAAAAAAAGTTGAAAAAACAATGAACAAAAGATGAGAAAAAACTTAGAGAAAATCAGTGTCAGATCTTGGAATAGGAATCCCAAGAAATAAGAACAAGGGGAGGATTCACCAGACACCTGCTGTTAGGTGACAGTTTGAAATCCAGATGGGCAAGAGTACATATAGGTAAATATGTACTCTGGGTTTCTTCCACCCGTTCTGCATGGATCCCTGAAGCTCAGACAAGTCATAGTGGCTCCTTGAGCCCTGACTTCCCTTCTGTAAAGTGGGAAGGATGCTAGCTTGAGGTTTTTCTGAAGACCTTGTTCACGATTTATTCTCCTCACTTAAATATGTCAAGGGGCAGTGGGGCAAGGCAGGGGAAACTCTCTCTGTGAATGGTGTCACATGGGAACTTGTCCCAACACCAGACCACAAATTTCCTTGGATAGTTCTGGGGTCTACCTGGCCTTCCCTCGTCCACAACATTCATCCCACAGAAGAGCAGTCTTCTTGTCAGGAGCCAGCATGTCCCAGTTCCCCTTGCTTCCTTACAAGGAGCAAAGGAGGCACAGCTGGACCATCTAAGCTACATCACTTGGCCAGAGCTGTGGGATAACTTCTGAGATAAGGTAAGTCTCAGCACAGCTTGGCCTGTCCCCCACTAGCTGTGTTCCTATGGGCAAGAGCATTACTGTCTCTAAGTTTGACTTTTTCTCCTCCTAAAGTTGAAATGGTTGCAGTGCAGGAGGGGCGAGTTGCAGTGCAGGAGGGGAGTGTTGCAGTGCAGGAGGGGGCTGTTGCAATGCAGGAGGGGGCTGTTGCAGTGAAGGAGGGGACTGTTGCAGTGCAGGAGGGGGCTGTTGCAGTGCAGGAGGGG
>JAQHUG010000186.1:1780263-1803132 GCA_028555095.1 Dicrostonyx torquatus
TGTTGCAGTGCAGGAGGGGGCTGTTGCAGTGCAGGAGGGGACTGTTGCAGTTGATAAAGGGACTGTTGTACTATATAAGGGCATTGAGACCGAGTGTCACAGCAAGCAATCCATATGTAGTCACAATATCTGGGTCACTGAACAATGAATCTTAGCAATTGTGTTAACAATCAGGTATGGGTACAGATTCTACATCTCTCACTCTAAAAAAAAATCTAAAATCAAATTTGTTCCCAAATCTGACATATTTTCTATAATGGCATGATGGTGGGATGGAAACTTCTCTATCTGGCTACATGAGACAGGTTGTGATCAAAACACAAGCAATCCAACCTCCAGTATAAAATTATCTTCCAGATACATTTCCAAAAATTATACGTAAATGAATTTCCAGTTTACACTAGGATCCCATCTCAAAGACATCTCATACTATACATGCAAATATCCCTAAATTTCAAAACACTTCTGTTTTCTGATAGAGGATGCTCAACATTGTGATAATATGCATTTTTAGATAAATAAGTTATTATGTATAGGAAAATATTTCATTTCCTCTGTCTTTAAATTGTTTTTAAGAAAAAAGCGGGGGAATCAAGAAGTTGCATAGGAAGGAAGGGGGCAGTATCTGGGAGAAGCTGGGAGAGGGGAAAGAATATTATCAAAATATATTGTATGAAAAATGCTTTAAATTAAAAATAACTAAGCTGGCTATGTACCCTATAAAACAGTGAGTGTTGGTTACATGGATTGTAGATGGGGTTCACAGTTGGAGTCTCCCATCTTTTCTCTACCTAAGGCTACAGTTTCCATAGTGTAGCCAACATGACCAGCAAGTGACAAACGATGCCGCCGAGTCCCAGGGTCCAGCCTTCTCAGAGCCACTTCTCCATGGCTCTGAGGTAGAGCAAACTTATAGCTGGGCCCTGTGCTTAGGTCTGCCCCACTGAACTCTCCTCTGTCTTTTCCTCTAGGCTGTCAAGCGGTTCTTGAAGCAAGAATGCAAGTGTCACGGTGTGAGTGGCTCATGTACTCTGAGGACATGCTGGCTGGCCATGGCTGACTTCAGGAAAACAGGCGACTATCTCTGGAGGAAGTACAATGGGGCCATCCAGGTCGTCATGAACCAGGATGGCACTGGCTTCACTGTGGCCAATAAGAGATTTAAGAAGCCAACGAAAAATGACCTCGTTTATTTTGAGAATTCTCCAGACTACTGTATCAGGGACCGAGAGGCAGGTAAGTTACGAGAATTCCTTCAGTGGGCAATGCTCTACAATCTAACTGGGTACCTGTACTTTTCAGCAGGCCATTTGTATAATTGCAGATGTCTGCCTTCAGGTCCAGGCTCATGTTCTTTCTAATTCATAGTGTAACTGCACAGGAAATTCTCCCAAGCGTCTAGAGAAACACGTTGATAATTGTGCAGGTTCTGAAGAAACACAAATGAACAAGAAGGTATGTGGGAAAGAGTCAAGACATGCAGGCCAGCAGAATTCCTGCTTGCACGGAATTCCAGTTAGGGGCTAGAGAAAGGTTATGTGCAGTTGCCCAACGTCTTTCCTGAGCTGAGCAGGGGACAGTTTTGTAATAATCTTCCCCCATGAAACATCCCTCCACTGTGATTCTGAAATGACCCCAGGCCTTGGGAATTTATCCTCTTCGGAAGCCCACTCTGGGTCACAATCCCGTGCTCTGTTCAGTGTGATTACAGTTGTCAGACACTAACGAGCAAGGATTAATCCCCATTCTTTTGGCCATAGGTGGGCTGTGTATGGAGTTATGATGAGTGGCGCCTCACTTATTCAAGCTGCTCCCTTCCCTTGCAAACAACATGTTCTCTATCTTGAACGCCAAGACTCGCTCTTCTAGCCTGGACATAGCAGCTGTCCCCACCTGTCTGCTTTTATAAATGTATCCTCCCCACCTCTCGCCCTCAAGGTCAATATTAGGCTGCAAAGACTCTGAAGATTCTAGAGCAAAATAAGAATGAGCGAAAAGGCCTCAGCCGACAGGAGGTGATGGGAACCCACAGCACACTTTGGCTCAAGACATTTGCTTACTGAGAAGCAATGGCATTTACTCTCAGAAAAAAAAAATAGCCTTCAATTTAGATTCTGGGTTTGTTTTCCATTCTGAAAGAATTGCAAAAGAGCCAGTGAGACAAGACAGATGCAGCCAGCTGCTAAGGCTAGATTAACTGATAGGCAGGATTAGCAGGGAGCATCCTAAGAAGCCTGGAGCCCTTTTTCTGTCCTTAGTTGTTAAAGTTCCTTTGGAGCTGGATGAGTTAGCTGTCTGCAGCCTGTAAGCATGTTTGTACATGTAGCCTGTGAATGGCCACTGCTGAGCATAAAGACCTGATCCTGTACCCTGCTGCATTCCTGTCATGTTTTGGGACTGCTACCACGTTATCCTACCTGCCAGACAGCAGGCTAAATGGAACCACACTGAAAACTGTTGCTTTGACATAAGTCAACCCAGGGCTCTGCTTCTCCCCTTAGCTAACTATTTAACTCTACACTGGCCATGGGCATGGAGTCCCCTTCATCATTTTAGGTCCCAAGAGTAGACACCTGTGTACTGAGTACTGTCCTAAGATCGCTGTGCACCTCCTTGTTGAATCTTTGAAGCACTCCTAAGCCTTCAGTGCTGTAAATTAACAAGACTCTAAATTTTTACCCGAGGAAAAGGGGAGCAAATGACGGATGCTCCTTAGCAACCAGCACCAACCAAACTCTCAGCCCAGTTTATAGAGTCGGTGAACAGCCTGGAATATCACCATCCACATTAGACAGTTAAGAAAACCGAACACCCTATTCCCACATCTTAGATGGAAGGGAAGGCATGTCTGGCCCCACGCTTGGCCTGACCCTTGAGCCTAAGATAACACATCTGTTTTGCCTGTTTCCTAAGCATGGCTGTGAGAAAACATAAAGATCAAAATTTCATATCAGATCTTAGAAAACCTGTTGCCCACAGACCTTTTCTGGTTATTTGGGTTCAAACAGTTTACAGAATGAAGGAAACAGGAATATCCGATGAGTATTTTCCTCTTCATTGGTATTCGGGGAACTAAACATCATACTTCCTAATCATACAGAAGAGTTTCTGAATGTAACTCTCATGCCCTTTTAAGCTATTGAATTAATTATTTTTTACAGACTTCATTCCTCACATTTGTATTAGAATGGAATTCTGTTTTCTGTTTGTAAGTGTGTGTGTGTATTTGTGTGTGTGTGTGTGTGTGTGTGTGTGTGTGTGTGTGGTGTTGTGAGTACAGGTATCTGCCAGAGGTCAGACATGTCAGAACCCCTGGAGCTGGAGATACAGGTGGTTGCATGCATCCCAGGGGTCTGAAGTTGGATCTCTTGCCAGAGCAGTAGGCACTACTGAATGTTGGCAGTCTGCATCTTGACCATAAAACCATAGGTATCATCTACTTAGTGCCCTCTGCATCCCAGGCTCGGTCTGCACACTCTCACGGATTACTGGCCTCTTGTTTTATAGGAGTGGTAACTGAAGCTCTGTAGTGTAAGAACTTTGCAGGACTCTCTGTCTGCCCTTTCTGTCATTTTACTCTGCCTCTAATTGTCTTAGTCAGAAGGGCACACAGTTAAAGGACCAGCTTCCATAGTAAGCTATGTAATTTGATCTTTTATTTCTATATTTTGCTCATCTAATTGAAAAATAGGTGAATATTTTGGTTCTTGGATGTTATTGATCAAAGAGGAACCATCCTGGTCTTTTTCAGTATTCAGTTCCAATATGGTAGATCGCATTTCCAATATATTTACCAGATTATTGGTAATTGTATGAAATATATAGAAATGATGTCCTCTGTAGATGTACCCAAGAACATGCCAAAGTCATCCATGTGACCTGAACTGTTTCTTTTTTAATTTTGGTGACATGTGATTATTTTCATAAACTATGGCTCAGAATGTTTTATATCCCATTAGACAAAAGTCCATTTTGTTCAAAGAGTATTTTTGATCACAAACACTTGGGTATTATGAAAATAGCCACAGGGGTGAGATGGGGAGAGCTTCCTTTCAACCACACACAGGGGTGAGATGGAGAGAGCTTCCTTTCAACCACACATAGGGGTGAGATGGGGAGAGCTTCCTTTCAACCACACATAGGGGTGAGATGGGGAGAGCTTCCTTTCAACCACACACAGGGGTGAGATGGGGAGAGCTTCCTTTCAACCACACACAGGGGTGAGATGGGGAGAGCTTCCCTTCAACCACACACAGGGGTGAGATGGGGAGAGCTTCCCTTCAACCACACACAGGGGTGAGATGGGGAGAGCTTCCCTTCAACCACACACAGGGGTGAGATGGGGAGAGCTCCGCTTCAACTGCACACAGGGGTGAGATGGGGAGAGCTCCACTTCAACCACACACTGGTGGAGATCTTGCCCGTTGTCCCGTGACTCATGGCCATCTTCAAATGAGGATCTTCCCTGCCGGGGATAAACTCCTGTGGTGTGCACTCTACTAAACTGCTCCACACGACCCCGGAAGTTTCTAGATTCAGTCCTACCAGAGCAGCCCCTAGCCTCTCTGGAGAGAGAGAGAGATTGTGAAAGATAGCTCTGAGAGACCTGGGAATGGAGGCCTCCTTCATCTAAGTCACAGTGAGTGCAGGAGTCTTTCCCATGGTGGAAGTAAGGCATGGGGACTTTCAGTCTACAGGAGGAAAACTACCAGCTTGAGTCTGTAACAGAATGAACAGTCACTGTTCTAGAATAATCTACCGTAGGAGGGGTCTATCATGTGTTTAAAATGAGCTATCAGGGCTAGACAAGCTCCAAGACAGAACAAAACTTTGTAGTAATGTTTAAATCCGCACACACATTGCTTTTCTTTCTCAAAGATTTTGTTTACTCTATTAAAATTCATTCCTGTGCTTCCTATATTTCATCTTCTCTCCCTTAATGGTTGATTTGAAATAATGAGCACTTAACATTCAATTTACTGGGCACCTTCCCCTGGAGAGCACTAGAAGATCAAGCGCAGTTCTCGGGTGGTTATGGGTGAGTGTGGTGTTTGAATTAATTGCCTATGCTCTTGCTGTCCCTTAATGCATCCTGTTCAGAATAACAGTGCCGAGGAGTGAGCTGGAGTAATTTGCCAATTGTGTTTGTATAGTGGATACATCTACGGGTCCACTTCATTATTCTCCCATAGTGGGGCCCTCCTCAGAGACCCATATGATCAGACCATAAGATCCCATACTTTTCAAACTTATCATTAAAGTTTAGAAAACCAATCAATTGGTTGTCCATAGTCCTGGTTTAGCCCTGTTATCAGAGAAGAGGAAATCCAAGGACACTTTGTTCTTAGCATCTCTGATTCTTTGAAAGGATAAAAAGCGTTTTGTGCAGAGCTCTCAATAGATATCACTTTGAGCAAGCCATGTCTATTTTGAAAATGCATCCTGCCTTGTTTTTTTTTTTTTACATGTAGATCTAACATCTGATTCCAGCCATTAAGACTTCTGTTGGAATTAGTTTGACATCTTGATTATTAAGTCATTTCTCCAAGGAAACCCTGACACATTGATACAAGGATTCACAGAGTGGCTGGCCTGAATGTTTCTGGTGAGAACACATCACCAGGAAGGATGCTGAGCCCACAGCTGAGTTCCCAACAGGTCAAGTCTGCTCTGCATCCCGCCCATGCACATACCCTAACTCTTGGCAGTGGTCCCCTGACTTTCAGATCAAGAAAACAGAATCCCCAAGTTTTGTGATTTGTCCAAGATTTCATGGGCTGGAACTAGTTAACAGAATAAAAGGAGTAGATAAGAATCAGAACAAAAATCCATACTTTTATCACTATACTGTTTCCCTCTTTGGATCCTTAGGAAATCGGAGGGGTGGTCTTTTGTAATAGATTCAGTATGAAGACATGGACCTCTAATGGGGGTACCCACAAAACTGGGGGCTCAAAACTGATCAGAATTAAAGAGACGCATTTGGATTATGTCAAAGCCCTTTCGGTTAGAAGCTCTCCAAGACTTTTTCCTTTTTTTCCCCCCTTGCATAGTATGCATGTGTGAGTGTGTACATTCCTGTGTGTGCACGTGTGGAGGCCAGAGAGGATATTGTCTTCCTCTATCATTCTCTGCCTTATTCCCATTAGGCGGGATCTCTTACTGCTTGCCATTTTGGCTGGACTGGCTGGCCAGAAAGCTCCCAGGACCCACCCATCTCTGCCTCTCACCACTGGGGTTACAGGCATGCACAAACTGTGCCTGGCTTTCATCTGTAGGCTGGGGATTTGCATTCAGCTTCTCACGCATTGAGCCATCTCCCTAGCCTACCACTTCAAATTTTTAAGGGAATATCTTTATTTTTTTCCTAATAAATAAGAAGAAAATTTTTAAAGAAAGATTTGTGGAAACAATAACCAAACACACCCCTTTATTCTGTAGCTGAAGAAGACAAGTATTTTCTGCTGACCAACTATAAATATCTGAGGTGAGCCTGGTTCACAGAACGCTAGGCCTGTGATATTTTGCAGGCCAAATTGGAGTCCGCATCTTAGAGAGGGACTTCTGGGATGAGCACTTCGGTGGCTCTGGAGTTATCTAGTCTGGTGATTGCCCCCAGGCATCTGTAAATCAAAGCAACCCTTCAGTTAGAGATAGGTGCATCTGTAAGGAAGGAATGCTGCCCTCCCCTGCAGAGGAGGTGTCTGCACCTAATCACAGACCACTTTCACTGGGTATGGTGTAAAACTCTGACCCCAGCCAGAGGTCATCCTGAGGTCTCCTCTGCAAACAGAGGAAACAAGCAAGCCTCCACCTCTTCTCCAGTCAAGTTCAAAAACGAATGGAGCGCTTGTGTAACATGCTGCCCACTGCAAACCCAAAGCCTGCCCAGCAGCTGTTCCTGGTCTCACTATTTGTTCATTCCTATGCAAACTATTTGGCAAAGTAGCCCTTGAAATCCACGGCAACCCAGCTCCTAAAACCAAAATGGTATTCTGGATAAGTCTTGTGTTGTGGCCTGACTTGCAGACACTCATGAACATTGACTGTATCCTGGGATGGGATTAAAAACAAGGAACTAAGATTTTAACCAATGGGTAAAGTCTATTTAAATATTAATATGTGCACCTAATACCCGACCATTTTAGGTCCTTTGTTTCTTTACTGAAGAAATATGGCTGTGCCAGGAAGGCAGAGTTGGTTGGTCCTTGCTGTCAAGGCTTCACCTACCATGTGGTCTTTATAGGTGACACTGTGACAGGTGAGGAATATGCCTTCGGCTTTGCTCCTTGTTCCGTCACTCTGGACAAGGATTGCCTGTGTATTCATTACTTTGACAGCATAAAGAAGTCGCTCATCACTTTATGTTCTGAGACTTACAGAAGTTAATGAATTAATATCTGAAGGGTGCAAAGAGCGCCAAAACAGGACTATATGGAGAATGTTTTAGTGGGACTTCTAAACGATCACTTACACAGAAAATTAATGCTGCCCAATTAATAGTAATTACAATCTAGTAAACCATTGTTTAAAGTTTGCAAGTGATATATAATATATATAGTAACCCTTGAACCTCAAAACACTCAGTTATCTTGTGTACTGCTTTTGTTCCTGACCTGTCCTATCCTATTAGCTCATCTTACATCTCAGTGGCTACTTTATTCCCTTCTGCTTTGCAGTTTTGTGGATTTTTATTTCAGAGTTTCCTCAGGACCCTCATTTTCCTTTCTATATGTTCTTCATGGTCTGATCTTTTCCATCCTTTCAGCTCTAAGTATCTCTATCAATACTTTTGTTCTCCTGTATTTAGTTCCCTGCCTAATAAACTTATTTGCTTCCAAGTTGAACTCCTGATTTGTCCCACTCTCAAAACTTGTCTCCCCCTATTTTCCATTGGATCTACCCCCTGTTATGAAGGCCAAGTCATCAACATGCAAGCCAATTGCAATCCTCCCTTCTCTTTTTCCTGTATCGCCCACATCAGAACTTCTGAAAGGTTTGCAGGACCTTTCTGCTTCTCCATGTTCATCGCGGCCTCAGAGGCCCAAGCGCAGCTCAATTTCTGCATTTGTAGAATGGGCCAGTGTTTAATTGTTAGTTACGTCTCGGCCCCACCAGGCCTAACTGGGACCCCCATGTTCCCCAGTACTCAGTATATGGATGTGATGGACTGAGTCAATGTTCATTCACTAGCTTAGTTAAAGGTAACTTGGTTTCCTTGCAGAGAATTACAAAGCCTGTTTGTTTCTCTGTTTTGTAACCACTGATTAAAGTGCTCTACCTGTAAAATTTCCAGTTTAAGCCTGAGTGTTAAATAGGACTTTTGCTTTTGTAGGCATTTCCCAAGATTCATGCTGATGTTATGCTACTTGTCAGCCCTTTCCCTGGATGAGATAGAAGATGTCAAATAAGCAGACTACACCTCTGGCTTCCTGCTGCCCCATGTACTGGGTTCTTTTACTCTTCATTTACTACTGTTCGTGTGGCTGTTGCTCGCTCCATCTGATTTCACTATTAGTGAAAACAAAGTGTTTTTTATATCCAATGCAATTCATTGTATATTTATATTTATACGTTATATCTACAAGTATATATAACGTATAAATATATATAATCTACAAATACATATGTTATCTTTCAAAATACAAATTTAGGATATAAAAATTGCTAAACTGACTCTGGCAATCAGAATGAATGTAAAACTCGGTAAACAAATTTTATAAGTTGTTTTGTATATTCAATTCTTTGACATCATTTGAACCACTAACAACAAATTAATCACTATATAGGTGAGTGGATTTGGGGTGTGTGTGTGTGATGAACAGCATTATTGCTAACTGCAATAATAAGGGCTGCAGACAAAGAGAAAGTTTTTTTTCTTTTTCTAAATTGATTTTTATTGAGCTCTACATTTTTCTCTGCTCCCCTCCCTGCCTCTCCCCTCCCCTTCATCCCTCCCCCAAGGTCCCCATGCTCCCAGTTTACTCAGAAGATCTTGTCTTTTTCTACTTCCCATGTAGATTAGATCCATGAAAGTCTCTCTTAGTGTCCTCATTGTTGTCTAAATTCTCTGGGATTGTGGTTTGTAGGCTGGTTTTCTTTGCTTTATGTTTAAAAACCACCTATGAGTGAGTACATGTGACAATTGTCTTTGTGTGTCTGGGTTACCTCACTCAAAATAAGGTTTTCCTGCTCCACCCATTTTCCTGCAAAATTTCAAGATGTCAATTTTTTTTCTGCTGTGTAATATTTCATTGTGTAAATGTACCATATTTTTCTTATCCATTCTTTGGTCAAGGGCATTTAGGTTGTTTCCAGGTTCTGGCTATGACAAACAATGCTGCTATGAACATAGCTGAGCACATGTCTTTGTAGTACATAAGATAATGAATTTGATTTTTTTTAGCTTTCCCAATGAAATTCACTTTATAATGGGGTATTTCTTCTTCCAACTTATGTGAATTCCACATTATTAGAGTGCATCCAAGCCCCACATTATGGATAGGCATCTCAGAGTCTCTAAGTCGTTCTCTACTGCTATTTATGCTGACTGGGAGGCTTTGGAAAAATTCACTTCTCTCTTTCTCTTAATATATGCTTCATCTTTTAATTTCTATGGTTCTTGTTTAAGAAACTGTTCTCTAGCCGGGCAGTGGTGGTGCACGCCTTTAATCCCAGCACTCGGGAGGTAGAGACAGGCGGATCTCTGTGAGTTCGAGACCAGCCTGGTCTATAAGAGCTAGTTCCAGGACAGGCTCCAAAAGCTGGAGAGAAACCCTGTCTCGAAAAATTAAAAAAAAAAAAGAAAGAAAGAAAGAAAGAAAAGAAAAAAGCAATGTTCATTGGCACCTGAGTACTATACACTGTGTAAAAGAAAGGATGGGGCCCATCTTTTATCCTGAGGAAGGTGGGCTCAGACATTATGAAATAGTACATGGAGCCAACTGCAGGAAGTGTATTAGAGGCCCACTAGGAAGTGTGTTGTAGGTCATTGGAACTTGTCCAGACAGAGTAGACTCCATGGAAGATGTTGATGCAGGCCTGAATCTTGAAAAGGTGAGAAGAATTCTGTGGAATGGAGGGAGAGGAAAGCTTACAGAGGGCAGCGAATCTGAAAGAGCACAGTCTAAGGGCTGTAAGTGATGTCAGAGAGTCACTTAGTTCATTGGGGGGCAGAGCACCTATCTGGAGAGAATGCAGGCTGGGAGTTCAAGGAACATGCAGCAGGGTGAGTGTCGGGGTTGGGAGAGGGAGAACAGGAAATGACTTTGACAACACTAGATAGACCAGGTATTGAAAGTCTGAGTCTGGCCATAACAATGTTAATTCCATTGTAGAATTTACTAGCTTAAAAGGACATGCCTTTTTTGTGCCAATCGCACTTTTTCAAGCTAGGAAGATGAATAAAAATGAGTAAAATCATCTGAACTAAGTACAGATAGGGCCTTTCCTCAGTAGCATTAGCTTTGCAATCCTTCACGTGAGGAAGGGGGAAGGCCCGCAAGCAGATGGATGTGCGGTCTCTAACGTTTGCTCTGCAACATTCTTTTGTTCCCTCAATAAATCTGTGTCATTAATGACAATGTGTAAGTCAAGCAGAGGAGAAACAGCCTATTGGATGACAGGCTTAAGTGAATCTTGCTGTATGCCCTAATGGCCAACATATGGGCCTCTGTTGGCCTGAGTGGCAGGAATTTCTGAAGATAGAGGCAGGGAGAGGGAGGGGTGATGGGGTGGGGGAGGGGAGGGAGAGAGGAAGGGAGGGAGGGAGAGAGGGAAGGAGGAAGGGAGCGAAAGAGAGAGAGAAAGACAGGGGGGGGGGAGGGAGAGAGGGAGGAGCGCCCTTCCTCCAGGTTTCAGAGGTATGGGTCTGGGAACTATTAGCCAAAGCCCTCTGTCCCTCCTCTGCTGTCAGGAAGATGCATGTTGGTGGAGACAGAAATGTTTTTACACTGGGAACCCTGACTCCATTATTAATTTTATGGCTCTGGGGATGGGATGCTTGATTCTGTAAGTTCCCTTGATATTGCCCCACCAAATATGATATGTGGTCCAAAAACCGTGCGATTTAGAAACTTCCATTCTTTTCCCAAACATATGTGAACTCTTATTGTGAGTTGGAATGAGGACACAACACAGGGGGAGAAGAAAGGCACATTTAGCCAGAAGCAGCACCCTCCACCTTCCCATGACATAGGCCCTCCCCATCAGCAGAGACTGTCTGCTCATGGATGGCCACAGAGTTTAGGCAGCCAATCTGAAGGACTGTTTGGGGTAAAGATGACAGGAAGGCGGGAGTCTGAGCCCACGGTTCTCTGTGTCAGGGAACTGAGCTCTATCGCCAGGCTGGCAACACATCTGGGCATATTTCACCACCAAAGCAGAGGACATGTGAACTACATAAATCAAAGCACAACAAGGGAATGTTATAAAGCAGCATGACTTTTCAAAATAAGTGTGTTAATGAAAAAAAAAGAGCACCCAAATACATGCTCATCCTTAAAAGATGACAATTTGGGAGGTCTGACTGAGAGGACCATTAGCTGAAGCTAGTTTTTAAGGGTCTAATTGGTATTTTGAAATTACCATCTATGCTACCTGACAACCTGAGTTGGGAACTACAGAACACACATAAGAGCCAGACCCAATAGTGGGTGTATCTGTGATCCCCCTGGAAGTTCATGGGCTAGCCTGATGTAGTTAAGAAGTCAACAAGAGACCCTGTTTCAAACAAGATAGAAGGAGAGGCCCAGTACCCAAGGTCACCCTCTGACCTCTACATATACTGTACTTATACTCTTACATGCATACACAGATACCATATGCACACAACATGTACTTTTTTTTTTTCTATAAAAGAGAGCATACCAGTCCAGGGGAAATGCAGCATAAACCACTGTATTAACCAGCCCTCTTTATTTTCTCACAAAACCCTATGTGACTAAATAGCCGACAACATGTCGTGAGTTGCAGGAAAAGATCCTCCCTCCCAACCCCACAAAAGCTATAAATCAGGCTTTTTGTGAGTTTTTTGGAGGAGGCTAGAGATGGGGTATGTAGTGCCGAGTGAGACTCCTACAGCCTCACCTGTGCTAGGCAAGCCCTCTAACACTGAGCTACATTTCCGCACCTGTAGTCCAGCCTGGCCTAGACCTCGTGATTGTCCTGTTTCAGCCTCTCTAGTGCTGGAATTTTAGATATTTTAACTACACAAAGCTTACAAGTTCATTTGATTTTTAAAAAGTTAAGGGCAGAGCAGGGAAGATACCGAAGTATTGTTCATGATCTGTTCGGAAGGTACCCACCACTTGCTGGCTGTACAGTCCTGAGCAAGTTACTGTACCTTGCTCTGTGCCTTCCCATGGGCCCCTTCCCTGCACCCCAGTACCTCAGGGGGTTCTATGACAGCTGTAGCTATGACCCCACCAACGTTTTCATATCAGTGGCTCTCGGTCTTCAAAGGCTCTCCTTTATCTTTCCTCTGCTTAGCCTCACTAGGCCCCATTTGAGAAGTAGAGGTGAGTGGCATGTTCACATTACTTCTGACTTTGATCATTTTATAGTTGAACGATGCACTAATACACTTCACCGCCTGTTTTCATCTCACACACCAAAGCTGCCTTCTGTCCTTCTCTCTTTTTTTGGCACTAGGGATTGACGTCATGCTAGGCAAAGCACTCTACCAGGGAGCCGTATCCCCAGCCCTCGTTTTTTTCACTATTTACTTTGAGACAAGGTTGACTAGCTTGCTCAGGCGGACTTTGTGCCTACTATGTAGCTCAGATGTGCCTAATTCACTATCATTTTATTCCAACCTTCCAAGTAGCTGGGATTATAGGCCAGGACCACCACGACTGACTCTGAATCTGCTTTAGACAAAGTTTTTCCATTGGCCATTGTCTTCTCTTGCCTTTCCTCCCTGAACTTAGATGGTATTCAATTCATGCTGATAAGTAATCCTTAGGTTCAGAGGGAGCTCAGTCCAAATTTCTGCATTTGAGAAACAAACTCTACCATGACAATTCTCTGGGACTAAGTGAAAGTACAATCTGACATCCTTAGGCTTTAGGTCAATAGGGAAAGGCTACCAAGGTATAAATCAGTAGTCTGATTTGGGAACAAGACACTTCACCGCCCCATACTAATCCTCTCAGAGCCAGAGGGAAAGACAGAGAATTCAAATGTGTCATAGAATTGTCATAGTTTGATACTGCAGACTGGTGAGATGAGAGAATGCTTATTAGTATACAAGACTTAAGACAAAACACAAAATAATATGAATTGAGTCAACACTGGAGTGCTAGGAGCTCACTAACAGACATGTGGCCTCAGTCCCTACTTCTTGAAAAAGATGGCCAGGCTCATGACCACAACCCCCATCCCAACCTTTTTCCTGAATCCAGGATATCTTTTTGTGATGTTGTTCTTTTTTGCTTTTTGAGACAGAGTTTCTCAGTATTTTGGAGCCTGTCCTGGAACTAGCTCTTGTAGACCAGGCTGGCTTCAACTCACAGAGATCCACCTGCCTCTGCCTCTTGTGGGCTAAGATTAAAGGCGTGCACCACCACCACCCAGCTCTGAATCCAGAATGTCTTTAATGAGCATTTCTACCTTGATAATCTCCAGTCAGCAAATTCCCCTCGCAGGCATTTCTCACACTGGGGAATTCCTAGTACCAACATGACTGCTTAGGCCCAAACCTGAACACCCCTCTGGACTCTTCTATTCCCTTCCAATCCACCCATCAGTCACTGGCTACTGGTTCTGCCTCTTCAACTAACTTCTCTTTTCCTTACCATCAGTGTCTTAATCTAGGCCATCTTGTACCTGGGTCATAGTTCCTTATGGGTCTCTAACTTATCTTCTTGTCCTTATTTTGGCTTGCTTCAGTCTATCCAGTCCCAGCACATTGCTTTGCCTCCTCAAACACAAATTAAATACATGTTGCTCTTTGCATGAAGACCTTCAATAGAAATCGGTTGCTCACACAGGAACGGGTAAACCCCTGCCCAATTATCTAAAGCCGCTGACAGTGCAGCTTCTACTCACATCTTCAGCCTCGTTCTTTTGCTCTGCCCTTTGAATACGAGTCCCAGCTATGTGGAATGCCTTTCTGCTCCGCACAGAGAGCTCTTGGCCCACGTAGCCTCCTCCTCTTTGTTTCTCCCTCCACCATATTCTTCTTACTAACATACATGACACATGTGGAAAAGTTCAATTAACACAAGCTGCATTCACTATAACCATAACCTAGTGAGTTTTCTCAATTAAACACATCCATATACTTTGTGCCCAAATCAAGAGCTAAAAGAGGCCCAGTACGCAAGAAGCTTCCTCGTGCTCTTTGGCCCGACCTCTGAGAAAAACCACTACCCCAGCTTCAAATATTCATGGCTAGTTTATCCCGATTCTATACTTCGTCTAAATGAAACTAGCCTGAAGTGAAAGCCTGTGTCAGCTTTCTGTTGATGTGCAATGATTCACCCAAACACTTACGGCCTGGAATGACCTTGACGTTCTAGCTTCCTCCGTCTCTGTCCTGGCAGCTGTCTTTTAAGTTAACTTAACCATCATGCTCCTTGAGGACTTGGATTGTCTTTCACTCACACCCCCAGCCCATTGCATCAGCCAATCGTATGCTTTCCTTCTCACTGTGGAGCCAAGTGAACATGTTTGGGTCATTTTCTACTTGACCCCTCCACCTCCAACCCCCTTACTTCAAGAGATTGCCAAATTCTAGTGGCTCGCCCTCTGAGGCCCCTCATGCTTTGTCCTGTTGTCTCCTCTAGTGGCCTCTTGTCTGGACTCTTCTGAGGACTCCCATTTGGCCTTCTTACTCCCAGTCATTCTAACAGACTTGGGTATGTTTGTCCTAAATTAAAATCTACACTAGTTTCACACCCACCATGGAATAAAATCAAAGCTTTACCAAGGCAAAGGGCTCTTTCAACTGTTGCTGTAGTCTTCTTTTCTATGCTTTCTGCAGAATACACGCCCTGTTCTTCAGTCATGGCGAATCTGCCCTCCCATGAAGCTCTCTGGAGCATTTTCACTAGGAGCTTCTTGTGCTAGAAATGCCTTTTCCTGCATTCTCTCCCTAAACATCAACTCATTCTTTACCTTCTCTCTCCAATGTCACCTTGTTGGTCAAACCATGTAGTGGAGGCTCTTTCCCTGTTTCCTACAATGAAATGAAATTCATACTAAGAAATCTCATTAGGGCAATAAGAGAAGTGCTCCAGGACAGCGTCTTCACTTTCTTCTCTGATAACGCCTGCCACATCATAGGTCGCAGTCAACACTTGCTAAATAAATGAAAGGATGTTTAACATGTGTTGAGCACTTATTCTGACAGATGTTTTCGTGTACAACTTTAGTCCATCCTCACTGAAGCCCTGTGAAGAAGAGGCTGGTTTTGTGCCAGCTTTACAAGAGAGTTTTGAAAAAGAAGCTTGCCACAACTGTACTGTTGACACGTGGCGACGCTACAAGCAAACCCCTGATTGCCCACACCCTTATGACCTTGGCTTTACAGTCAGAGCTTTGCCCACCATGACACTTTGCATGGATTTCTACTGCGGTTTCCAGCAGTCCTTAACAGATGACGTAATGATGTGGAGACTGAGGCAGCACCTCTCCACACATTTATCTCTCCACTACTTTACAAGTGTGGTAGGATCAGGAGCTGGGTCTACTTGTTTTATGTCTTCCCTGCCTCCCAAACCCCAAGCAGTCAACACAGCATCTTATACATGTTTATGTCAACTAAATGTTTATCAAATGAAGCAACGGGTTGTGTTCAAAGGCAGCTCTTGGCAGTCAGTCCTTTTTGCACAATCAGTGATTTTTGAGGAGATTTTTCTGATGGTCGTGCTGAATCCAGGCCCAGCTGCTCCCTCTTCTAACCCCGTGCTTCTTCAGCATGATGTAGGCTCAGGGCCATCTCTGGCTGACCCACCCTCCACCCCAGCCCGGCCCTCTGCCATCCTTCCTGTCCTCAGGAAACTCCTCTGTCTGTCTTCCTGCTTGAGGCAGCTGATCTTGCACAGCAAGTCTGGTCCACCCTCTCCTTTTCTTGACCTTACACCCAGCTAGAACCCTGCAGCTTCCCTGGTCATCCGGCATAGGCAGGGCAACATGACACTCTTGGAGATAATTTTCATACAGAGCAGAGAATGATAAACAGAGTCATGAGGTGTGAGTGGAAAAAGAATAGCTAAATCATTATCTTTTTTTCCCCCTGTACTTACTTTTCTTCTCTAGGTTTGGCAGTATTTATCGTTGTTGGTTGTAATAGAAACAGGAGCAGTTAAGCTAAAAGAGAAAGGACAAAGCGACTTAGGCTGGGACTGTAGCTCAGTGGCAGAGTGCTTGCCTGTACATCAGTTGCTGTGTTCAAACCATTTCATAAGAGTAAGCGCCGTGTCTCAAGAACCTCCAAGGCTGATGTGTCGCTAGGCCCCCGGAAGAGATGGAAGTAAGAACCAAGCAATTGTCCAGCTTGAGCAGGACTCCTCTTCCTAGACTGGCCTGGAAATGTACACTGTCACTGTACATTTGCTTTATCCATGTCTTTCTGTGGCCCTGGGACAGAGACACTGAGCTTATGCAGGGCCATCACCTAGGAACTCCACCTCATTGGCCCACAATGAGTCAGGTGCGTACCTGTGGTCCAGTGAGGATGGTGCTATTATACAACATGGCTTCCCATGGCTTATCTTGGTAGGAAAGACTGATGTAGAAAGGGTCATTGCAAGCTGAGAAAAGTCCAAAATTGTCCACTGCTCTTGATTATAAATCAAAAGTATAGAAAAGATAGGAAGGATAAAGTTGCAAAAGAGGTCTGTCTGTTTCCCCCAGATAGAGTGAATTAAAAGGCTTTGTATATCTGAAATTCTTATTTCTTTGTTTGAGATGGGATATTACTGCCCTGGAACTTAATATATAGACCAGGTTAGCCATGAACTTTGCAACGATTGCTGGCCCAGCAGGGGTGAGACACCACAGCCAACTCTGTCTTTGAAATTCCTTGTGAAGAAACATACATAAATATAGACTGTCATTTAGCAAATGTGACAATGATTAACTAAGATGGCATTAATACAATGCCACATTTCTTGGAAGGATGGGACTTATGGCCTCATACAGATACTTCACAGAGCTCCTGTGGTCTGCTAAACCATAAGAGAGAAGAAGAGAGTGACGAACAAGGCCAGGCTGTGCCTCCTCAGTGTCTTATACAAATGAGACCTACTCTCTCAAGCAGCTACAGTTCAGGCCTACTAAGCCCATTGTAAGCGAGTCTCTGGAAACTGACTCCTCTCCTTTCCAAGGTTCAATAGCCTCTCACTCAGAGAAAACTGGCCTTGGGCACAGCTTCCTTTTTGTGATTTCAAGTTAGAAGAGCAAGAACTGAAATAAATCCATGTTTCTTTCTTTTCTCACCCTGTCTCCCAATGGCCCTTCATTCTAAGCCTGGGTAAGCATAATATGGAAAGTCAATCTAATGGAGAGGAGGAACACCAGCTTTAGGTTGCCAAAATCCAAAGGCCCACCCTTCCTAGCTTCTGCCCTCAGGACACTTCTCAGTTGCTTAGAGGGACAACACGGGGCCCATAGGACACAGGTTCAGCAAGCTATGAGGAGGTTGGACTAGGCTCTGTTCTTAAGGATGGACCTCGTGACTTTGCTGTCCAGACTATTGTATTCTGCCCACACATTGTCAGTGATGTCAGTCTGGCTTGTCTTTCAGGCTCTCTGGGTACAGCAGGCCGCGTGTGCAACTTGACTTCCCGAGGCATGGACAGCTGTGAAGTCATGTGTTGTGGGAGAGGCTATGACACGTCCCATGTCACCCGGATGACCAAATGTGAGTGTAAATTTCACTGGTGCTGTGCTGTGCGCTGTCAGGACTGCCTGGAGGCCCTGGATGTGCACACCTGCAAGGCCCCCAAGAGTGCCGACTGGACGACCCCTACATGACCCCAGCAGAGGTCAGCATCTCCCTTCCTTCCCTCAAGGACTCCAATTGCACCTGCAAGGACACTGGACTTCTGTGTTGTCTTCGGAGGGCTATGTCTTAAGGCATATGGCCTTATCTCCACAGAAGCCCCTTTTCCCTCTCTGGGAGCCCCAGGACTGGGGACCACATGCTGCATATAAGTACACCCTATTCTATCTATCTTGGGCATTCTGAGGTCACCTCTCTTCCTGCTGATTTCTTTTTTGGAAATGGCATGACAGGCTGTTTTAGGAGGAGGGTCATGGGCCCCCACCACTGTCACCTAGACATTTCCTCTTTCCTCTTTGGCCATGAGGAGAAACAACATCACATAGTAGAGAATCTTTCTCTGTGTCTTCCCACAGATTATAATAGTTAAGAAAGTCCATGCTTCCCTCTGGGGGTGGGGGTGGGTATGGAAAACAGAATCAACTGTACCAGATTTACTTGTATTTTTTAAGAAGACCAAGCAAGGTCTTTTCTAAGTAATAACTATTGCTACCACCCTTGATGATTGCCTGGAGAAGAATGGCTTTCAATAAACATCAGGCTTAAAACACATATGTTTCCAAAGAATTTGTTCAATGTTAAAGTCTGATATAATAAGGTAAGAATGCTTGTCCTTCGAGCCAGTGTTCGTCTTGAACTTTCCTGTCAGCCAACACATCAGAAAGTGATTGTTGTTCCTCACTGTCCCCTCCATTTGAGGACTTCTCAATATGCTTGGAAAGAAACTGAAGGGGGATGCATGATCTGGCAGTGTTCTTGAACTATGAGGTGAATATGACAAAATAATAACTTAGTGAGTGGAATATCAGAAATGTGCTTGCACTGCTAAAGAAGAAGAAGAAAGCAACAGAGTCCCAGTGTGAGCGTGTGCACAATGCCAGCAGGGTCCTTGCCTGAGACTATCTTGTGGATGCACCAGTGTGATGCTGACAGAGAGATCTGCAGAGCCAGGACCCCCTCTCCATGCTCAGATGCCCAGGAGAGCTATTGAGGAGCATTGGTGAGGACCCACCAGCCTTAAGCCCTGACACTTTTAGTCATGTTTGTCTAAGGTTTACAAGCTGATGTGATGGTACCGTCTAGAGAGAATAGCACACAGCCTGGCCTTTCAACCTGGCAACGCTACTATATTGCACTGTAAGCAGTTTGTGTCTGGGAGACTGTATTTAACTAACCCAGCTGTAGTTATGGGAATACCAATGTGGAGATGGCGATTGACTTCTGCCAGGAGATGACATTCAGAGAAAATGGAGAGGCTGCCTGATCCATATTTTTTTTTTTATGCTAGGTGAAAGAAAGTGAACTCAATAAGGCTGCTTCTCCGCAAGCAGTACAGTTTAGTTCCTGCTCGACATATAGTTTCTCCCTAGAGCTGTAATAACTAACAGGATGTCTCCTGTTGTACACCCGGCATCAAGCTGCTACTAGTTCCGTGTTTCATGCTTTGGGCTTGTCTTTCTGTCCTTGTCCAAGTCATTCAGCCTGAGGCTTATGGGAAGCACACTGCAGGCGTTCTCTGTCAGAGCTGGTATTAGCCTCCTAGCCTTCCTAAAAATGCCTTGACTCCAGTTATCCCCTCCCCGCCTCCTATTCTCAACAACCGGTCTGGTGATTGGCCTCAAACCAGGCTTCGTCATTGCCAGATAAGTGCTGTGCCCCCCGAGCCACGTCTACAGCCTTCCTCTATTTTTATTTTAAATTTTCTATTCATTTTACATACCAAGCACAGCTCCCCCTCCCTCTCCTCCTCCCACTCTCCCAACTCCCCCCACTCTACCCTCCATCCACTCCTCAGAAAGGGCAAGGTCTCCCATGGAGAGTCGACAAAGCCTGGGACATTGAGTTGAGGCAGCGCCAAGGCCTTTCCCCCTGCACCAAGGCTGAGAATGGCATCCCGTCATAGGGAACGGGCTCCAAAAAGCCAGCTTATACAGCCGGGATAGCTCCTGGTCCCACTGCCAGGGGTCCCAGAAACAGACCAAGCCACACAACTGTCACCCACAGGCAAAGAGCCTAGTTTGGTCCTATACAGGCTTCCCAGCTGTTGGTCCAGAGTTCATGAGCTCGCACAAGCTTGGGTCAGCCGCCTCTGTGGTTTTCCCTCTCATGATCTTGACCCCACTTGCTCATGTTATCTCTCCTCCCTCTCTCTGACTGGACTCCTGGGAGCTCAGTCCAGTGCTTAGCTGTGGATCTCCACATCTGCTTCCATCAATTACTGGATGACAGGTCTATGATGACAATTAGGGTAGTCACCAGTCTGACTACAGGGCAAGGCCAGTTCAGGCACCCTCTCCACTATTGCTAGGAGTCTTGCCCGGGGTCATCCTTGTGAATTCCTGGGAATGTCCCTAGCACCAGGTATCTCCCCAACCCCACAATGACTCCCTCCATCAAGATATCTCTTTTTTTTTATTTTAAAAATTTACACTTCCTCCCCTTCTCCCAGTCCCCTCCCACTATCTCACTACCCCTCCTCCCTCCCTCCCCCTGCTTCCTTAAGAGAGGGTGTAGGAGGGTCCATCTTTATTTCTGTGCTTTGATCGGTTAAATAAAGAAGCTGCCTGGGCCATTTGATAGGGCAGGACTTAGATAGGCGGGGAAAAGAGAAGAGGACACTGGGAAGAAGACTGGGTCAGGGCCAGTTGCCATGAGGCTCCCGTCACAGATGGATGCAGTTTAGACCTTTCTGGTAAGTCACCACGTGGTGACTTACAGACTTTTATAATGGGTTAGTTTATGAGGTGAGGGCTAGCCAAGAAGAGGCTGGAGATAATGGGCCAGGCAGAATTTAAATGAATATAATTGTCATGTGGTTATTTCGGGCATAAGCAAGCAACCAGCAGCTGAGCAGGCCGGCAGCTGGGGGCTGGGAGCTGGGTGCCGGGAACACAACCCACACCTCTCCCCCAATAACAACAGTTTGGCACCCTACCCTGTGGGAAGTCCAAGGCCCTCCCCCACTCGATCCTGGCCCAGGAAGGTGTGCATCCAACTAGGCTAGGTTCCCAAAAAGCCAATACATGCAGAGGAGATAGGTCCCAGTGCCATTATCAATGGCTTCTCAGTCTGCCCCCATTGGCAGCCACATTCAGAGAGTCCAGTTTGATCATAAGCTCATTCAGTCCTGGTTCAGCTGAATTTGGTGAGGACCCATTAGATCAGGCACACTGTCTCAGTGGGTGGACCAGCCCCTCATGGTCCCGACTTTCTTGCTCATCTTCTCCCACCTTCTGCTCTTTGAAAGATGATTATAGCATGGACTCACTCATTAGTGGATTCTAGCCATAAACAAAGGACATTAAGCTCACAAGCTTAGAGAAGCTAAATAGCAAGGTGAACCCAAAGAAAAACATATATAGACCCTTCTGGAAATTGGAGGCAAACAAGATCGCTGGGCAAAAGTTGGAAGCGCGTGGGTGGGGTTAGGGGTTGGGGTAGAGATGGGGGGTAGAGGAAGGGAGTCATTTTAGGATTGGCATGATACTTGGCTCTAGAGGGCATCCCAGGTGTCCACGGGGATGTCCCCAGCTAGGTACTTGGGCAGCAGAGGAGAGGGTGCCTGAACTAGCCTTGTCCCATAGTCACATTGATGAATATCTTGATCATCACCATAGAAATTTCATCCGATGGATGGAGATAGAGACAGAGACCCTCATTCACATCAGAGCAATGGACTGAGCTCCCAAGATATCTCTTTTATTGCTCTCCTTCTCTGTCCCTCCCCCAACTAGACCATCCTGTTTTTCTCATCCCCCTCTTTGTATTTCATGGACACAGTAAGCAGGAATAATGGAGCAGGAAAGTGACTCTTCCAGGTTTCACATGGGGATCAGGCTAGCTCCCAGCTCCCAGTGTCCAGGGTCCCTGGGAAGCTTTCATGAGAGTCCTGTCTCCACTAGCACTTTTAGCTACTAGAGGAATGGCGAAATCTTAAATCCTCGGGTATATTTAAGGTGGGGAAGGATATCAGAGAGGATATCAGCTCCTTTCAAGTCAAGCAAACTAAGATCAAGAGAAGTGAAGGGATCCCCATAAACTTGGGCTGAACCCCAGGGTTCCACATAAGTAGGACCAGGAAAGAACCTGGAAAAAGTTAGTTTGTCCAATCAAGGGAATAAATTTTTCTTAGATGAACTGAGCAGGATCTGAAATTGTTTTAGCCTCCAGTAGATATTTTTTCATTTTTATTATTATTATTATTATTATTATTATTATTTCTGAGACGTTTAGACTAAATTTCTTTTTTGTTGAGATCTGTCCCCTGATAAGCATCAAGGAAGTACGGCCTGTTCATATGAAGCCTGTAGAATTTACTCTGCTTTGTGAGGACGTGGTGGCGGTCCCTGCAAAGGGCAGTGGCCTTCACTGAGGGGAGCAGAAGAAGCAAATGAAATTCCCTCATTTGATTTTATTTAGGAAAGAGGACATTGCTATTTGAAAAAACATTAAAATCAGTAAAAGTCATTTTGCACTCACGTTAGGGCTTAGTAGAGGGTTGCTATTCAAGAAGTCTGTAATACACTGAATCCTTGGCTTTTAAGGAAAATATATGACACTGATTCTCCAAAATAAGGAGGAAGTATACTCAGGTCAAATCCCCTGCAAGAAAAAGACTTACTATAAATTAATTCCATAGGCCTTGGTCAATTTTAATTAATTTTCCTCACTACCTGAATACATGTCAACAATACATCTTTACTAGTTTATTAGGGTTTTCTACAGAATAATCTTAACAAGACCCTAACACTTAGCCTGTGAGAGACTTTTGTCAACAGATTTTCTTCACTAAACTTGTTTGTGTTGCTGATTGAGAGTTGTCACTGACCCTCCAGTAACAGTATCCTCACACACCCCTT
>JAQHUG010000186.1:1805188-1826193 GCA_028555095.1 Dicrostonyx torquatus
AAAGACTCAGAGACAGACGTGTCCCATGGACCAGATTCTGTTTAATTGTCTACTTACTGAATTTCCATCTGGGCTTCTATCTGAAGAGCAAGGACTGTGCTCAACAGAGTCAGTTTATTCTACCACTTCCATGGCCTCTGCCAGGCATGTGTTGAACTTGCTGTGAGCTGACAGGTAAGGCAAGCCGACTTTGACATTCCTCATGGTAAAGGAAAGTTTCTCTCACCCGTTAGGATGTTCTTGAAAATTTTCTAGAGATCCACAATGTGAGAAGTAGTTTGCAAAATCCAACCTGATCATGAGTTTTCTAAATCATAGTATTCCAGCCCTGGATGTTTGTTTTGTTTTTTCTTTTGCCTCAATATTCCCATGAATTCCTGTTTAACCAAACTCCCACTTCCATAAGCTAATAAAAGTGTCACGTAGGTTGTTAGGAAGAACTATTGTTATTTAGAAGTCGGCATTTTCTGTGTAATCAAAACACAATAAAGTGAATTTTTGGTGTTAACTTTGTTATTTTAGACTCTTGGCAATCTTGCCAAACCTCTGCTAAGAAATCAGGTTATGTGAACTCTTCCCTTGTCTTTTCTCAAGACCATGATCAAGAGACATCTTTCATGTTTATAAAGAGTTCCAGAAAAAACCCGACTCACTTTACTCAGGGCTGTTTCGTGGGAGTGAATAAATAAGACTACGTTCAGGATTGGAATATTATTCTTTTCTTTCTCGTGTTTCACTAAGGCTGCTATGTAAAGGCAGTCTCTGGGTGTCTCTTTGTAGTACCTAATGCACACTCAGCAGCCTCCCGATCACTGCTCTTCATGGATACTCAAATGTCATCTTCTCACCTTGATCAGAAAGGTGAGACCATACGACCTTTCATTGCAACTTGCCCATACTGAATGTGTAAGGCTAGTTCAAGGGGTAAAAGTCCGTTGCATGGATACAAACTCTTCCCCAGCAAAGGTAATTCATTCTTCCATTTTCTCTTCCCTGCTAGTCTATGTTCTAAGGATGATAGGACTTGGCAATAATATTCCTAAACTTTAAGCACCTCAAGGTGGGACTCCATGGTAGAGATGCTCACTAGCCTTCTAGAACTCAGTTGTCTCTTCCAGAAAGTCATACAGCTACTTAGATTATCTGAAAAGGAGATAATTTGCATAAAGACCTTTCTTTCTTTCTTTTTTTCTTTTTTAGTTTTTCATTTTTGTTTAGTTTTCGAGACAATATTTCTCTGTATTGTCCTGCCTATTGTGGAACCAGCTTAGTAAAACAGGCTGTCCTAGAACTCACAGGGATCTGCCTACTGGGATTAATTCCAAGTGCTGGGACTAAAAGCATGCACTACCATTTCCCAGCTATATAAGGATATTTCAACAAAATATTTTAAACCAACAGCTGTCAATAGAATTTCCCTGTTCTTAAACCCCATTTGTAAGGGAAATGACCTCTACAGGGTAGGCAGAAGATAGTCTGGTCTATAGCTAGAAGATGCCAGAAGCAAGGTCCTTCACTTCTAGTTGTGACAACCAAGTACATCCAGACATTAACAAGATGTCCCCTGATGGAATAGGAAGGTAGAAGGTGGTATAAATGGTCCTTAGTTAAGTGCCAGTGGTCTAACATTTTGAACTAGTCCTCATAAGATTTCAGTTAGGAACTCTCCTCCCTTCCCCTAACCTAGGATTCTCAGTATTGGTCTATCAGACAGGCTGAGGAAGAATCCTCTTGAAAATATGCTGTCTTAGAACCCTCAGCCTATCACAGCACATAGAAAAGGGGCTATGTATTGAAGCTCACCCAGGCCTACGCTATATGTCCCAGGGGTCCAAGAAAGCATGAAGTGTCTTGGTTTTAGCAGCTGGGAGCACAATTCTTAGGAATTCTTCAATTTCACAACGTTTCATTTTGTTTTCTTTTTAAGCAAAAAACAAAATCCACAAGATGTGTCCTGGAAGGCGGGGGAGTAAGAGCTTTAGACCTCAGCCTCAAGTAGTTGAGTAATTTTGAGTTCCTCAGTGCACTCATGGGGAGGGTAAGAACAAAAGAGAAACTGCAGAATACAAAAGGACTTTCAAGTGAAGAAAGCTGGGTTCCAAGTCAAGGCCACAGTGCTAGCTGCTCTTACTACAGCTGTAGATCGCAGGGAGCCTGGCCCAACAGGGCAGAAACCAACCATCATTGAAGTACTTGTGTTAGAGATTTTTATCCTTATTGTGACCAAGGTGCCTTCTATAAATGACTTAGGGAAAAATAATTTATTGTAGTTTATGGTTTCAGAATGTTTAGTCAATGGTGACTTAGCTTTAGGTGTTTGGTTAGAACGTGGCAGTGTGAGCATGTGACACAGGAAGCTCTTGCTTCATAGCAATCAGTAAGCAGAGAACAGGGTATAACCAAGGTGCCAGGATAAGATACAACTCCAAGATACATACCCAGTAATATATTTATTCCAGCAAGGCCCCACCTCTTACCCTTTACCCCCTCCTTCTGGTGTAGGAGTTCTTCTGTTTGTGTGTTTCTTTCATTGGTTAATGAATAAAGAAACTGCTTTGGGCCTGATAGGGCAGAAGTTAGGCCGAGAAGACAGAACTAAATTCTGGGAGGAAGGAAGCAGAGTCAGGGAAGAGCTGCCATGGAGTCACCAGAGTCAGACATGCTGAATCTTTCCCGGTAAGCCACTGGCACATGGTGATACACAGATTAATAGAAATAGGTTAAATTAAGATGTAAGAATTAGCCAATAAGAAGCTAGAGCTAATGGGCCAAGCAGTGTTTTAATGAAGACAGTTTCTGTGTGATTATTTTGGGTGTAAGCTAGCCGGGCGGCCAGAACAAACAAAGGGCCCCTCTCTCCTTTACAACATCTACTAATATGAAGATATGATTCCTTCTGGGGTCTAATCACTCATTCGGTAAGAGTCCTCATGATCCAATTACCTCTAGAAATATTATCCCCACATCTTTAGGGATGGGCTTTATGTATCATCTGATGTTTTTGATCCAATTAGGTTGACAATCAAAATTAAACCATCACAGCACTATAAAACACCTTTAAATCACTGCTAATGTCAACAAGAAATCTTTTTTATAAGTATGCCATTGAATGCTTATTTTTTCTTTTAATGAGGTAAGGTGCTCGGGGTTTAGACTACTTTCCTCCCGGACAGCTCTTAGCTCTTGGTGCCCTTGCTGTATTGATAGAAGTATCAGCCAGCTAGACTACTTGCACCAGCATTGGCTAACTTGGACATGCTACAGAAGCTTTGAAGAAGCTACATGGCAACCATAGCTGCCTGCTACTGAAACACTGATCCGGCTCCTAAAAGACACTGTCCCAGACATGACTATTTCAAACAGCACACACTTGATTTTTGTCATTACAAGTGTCACTGTATTAAAAAGTGACTCTCTTACTCTGCAGACATTTTTCACCCAGGGCTGCTTCCAGGAAAAGGCCTGGGATTGGTACAAGCATGGTACTTCATTTCCTTGGAAGCCTGCCATAATCGGTGCAGGTAACCTTTTTGCATCCTCTTCCTGGCTGTATAAAAAAAGAGGTTTGACGCCTTTGTAAGCCAGCTGAGAGATGCCCTCCTCTTGAGTGGTCTTTTCTTGTCCACTTTTTACTTTCCTCCTTACTAGATTAGCTTAAACTGATAGATAACACAGATGGAAACGGCAATGCAACCGTGGCGATGAAGCGGAAGTAGCAACATCAATGACAAGAGGAACAATGAGAGAATACCTGGAAAGCTACAGCGAGCTACTGGGGCTGGAAGGAGACACAAGAAAGACAAGGAATACTGTGAAGAGCTGCAGAGGAGAAACTGTGCACCCTGTTCACTAGAAGACGTCCAGAGAGCTACCAAGTGTTAAATGTCAAAGAGCTGGGTCATAGCAGCTGTTTACAACAGCTGTAACAGTGCATGAAGCGTTGTCGTATTAGCTGTCATAAGGGGCTAAGGATTCTAAAGTCGCTGGGCCCGAGAGCTGTAACACTTGTTGCTCTGTTGAAGGTTCTCGCTCTGGAAGGCCACGCACGAAAGCTATGGCAGTAGGAGACACCACCTTGCTGCCTGCTGCCATCAACCCCTGCTGCTGTGAGCTGAGGATTACAATAGCTGCCGAGTTCTGGGCCCCACTACGTTTCAAAGCAAGGAACAAGAAGACTCCAACCTGATATGCTTGAGTCTTGAGTCTGGATCCTAAAGCCTAGAACTCTCTGCAGGAGATCA
Organism: Dicrostonyx torquatus; assembly: GCA_028555095.1. Classification (NCBI taxonomy): domain Eukaryota; kingdom Metazoa; phylum Chordata; class Mammalia; order Rodentia; family Cricetidae; genus Dicrostonyx; species Dicrostonyx torquatus. The sequence goes on from JAQHUG010000186.1 coordinate 1,809,430, forward strand.
GAGTGCCTTTAGATCAGAGGCACTCTAAGACCCAGGGTTTCCAGCATGAAAACAGCTTCCCGTTTCCCGCTCACAATTTCTGTTCAAGTAGTGGAGAGGACCTTCAGATAGCTGGATAAGAATTGCTGACCCCTAACCTTACGTTAGTGCTATTCAGAGAGCAAGGTGATGTAAATGAGCAGCCCAGGGAAGACGAGGGACACCGAGGACGAGCTCGGTCGGTGGATGACAGAACCCCTAGCCCCGTGCACTAGACACCTTGGGGCAGGTGGAAACTGGCTTATGGGAGGAATCTGAAGGCCTAACTTTTTGATTTGATAATTTTTTTCATGGACCAAATTAAATTTCCATTTAATGCTGCCCAAAGAAGCGATGAACAGTGAGAACCACTTGAATCAACAAATAATTCACAGTCCTTTCCCTCCACGTTCTCGTCTGGCTCTAGATAACAGTATAATTAAAATTAACATTTGTAAGAACAAATTAAAGAAAAAGAGTCCATGTACTTGAGAGATAGTAGGAAAGGTGTGCATGGGAGGGGTTGTAGGGAGGAAAGAGAAAGGAGAAACTGAAGTAATCATGTTTTCATTTCAAAAAATAAACAGATTTTAAAATCTGATCAATGTAATCAGTTCACATTTGGGCTATGTTTGGACTCCACTTGATTTTGCATTTCTGAGTACCAGTTGGCCCTGTGAACGCCTCTGTAATTGAATTACAGTCTCTGGATTCCCCTAGACAGTCCACCCATTCCTATTTTAATAGCATCATGGGCTTTCTTAAGTTCTCAGAAGAATCACGTTACTGTCTGCAAACCCAGCTCACATAATCAAATGACAGGAATGCCTCTGGTATCCCCTCAGCTAGTTGCTCCCAACAGTCAAGTCAGCAGAGCCTCACCAAGCCATCTGTAAATATTTGGGGACTTGGGGTTACAGGTGGAGGTCGTTTGCCAGCCAAATCACTCTCAGGTGAAACAGACAAATCTAAGCTGGACGCTTCAAAAGTCTCCCCTTCCGCAGAAGCTCTGGCACCTGCCCCTCGCTCCTTGTCCTCCAACAGCAATTGAACTCTGAGTCGTTATTTTGGAATCGTGATTTAAAAAGACAAGATTCCCAGCCAAAGTAGCCCTAGACAGAGGAGGGAGTGTGGGTTTCATTTTCCTATACGTTGCTGTAACTATAAACAATGCCTTATCATCGCAAAAGTTCTCATGAAATAATAAGCACTGGTGTTTTTGAAAGTATTTACACCAGCCCTTGGAGATTTTCCTAGAATCATGATTCACAGATGAGAAATTTTTCTCTTCTACGGGGTTTAGTAATTGGCACGAGAATCACTCAGTAGATCGCCTACACAAATGAATTTGGACAGTCCTTCTGGTAACTATTCATTAACAAATCTTTTACTTTTTCTCAAACTGAGTGGATGACGGAGTCAAGATAATCTCTGCTTCGCCTATTATAGACTGATCATTCAATATTTTCTGAAAATTGGATTGTTCTGTCATGGAGATAACACGTAGGTGCAGTGAGATCACATGGTATTTTCGGGATCCTGAGAGTAAGGATTTCTGGGATCACAGAGTGTCACATTTGTAAGGAACTTCACAGATCATTTATCCCAACCTTTACATCTTATTAACGTGAAACAAAAGAAACTCCATGGTTTGGAGTATGATGTTAGCAAGAGACTCTGAATCATGTTTAGAGAGAACATTTGTTAATCACTCAGTGAGTCTGCATTGAGCAGCCCCTGTGAGTCAGCCAGTGTGTTACGTCCTAAATACACAGCGGGGAGTGAGAAGGACACGCACTTGCTCATACTCAGAAAAGACAGTTATTATTCACTCAGTGATTCTGTCTTGAGCATCCCCTGTGAGTCAGACTGTGTACTACCTACCAGAGATCAGCAGAGACCCAGGCAGACCTGGAGTGTCTGGAGTCACTGCCAACACCAAGAACTTGTCACTGTATGAGTTTGTTCAGGAGCATGATTGGGCTTAGTACTTAGAACCATTCTTAGATCTGGATATGATAATCTTTATATTTGAACTGAGGCAAATTTCAGAAAGATTTAGGAATTGGCATAAAGAACTCAAAATCTTGGAAACAAGCATATAACCAAAGAATCAATATGATTTTTAATTCAATTTATAAGACAACAAATCCTTCACAGAGTCACAATTAACAGAGCTCTACCAGGAAACAGGTCACTTCTCACCATCTATTTTAAAAGATGCTTTTGTTCAAACTCAAATGAAGTACGCCTAGAAAAACCTAGCTTACAGTCATGAGAAATCTACTTGGATGTGGAGACTCAATCTATAGATGAAGACGCTTCTAAAACATCACTTCTCAATGTAAAAGTAGCCTGAGTCATGATATATTTAAATTTTCTCTGAGTGCTTTCCTAATGCTTCATGGGTTAGGTGAAATGAACTTGCAAATATATATATATATTTATTATATATATACATATACATATATATACATATACATATATATATTCTTCATAGTAGTCTTGCTTCTCACACAAAAAAAAAGAGGGACGGAATTTTCTGAACAACAATGCCTAAGAAATACTTTTCAGAATTGTCTTTAAATGTAATAATGTCTTTTGAATACTTTTAAAGGCGCAAAGTACATATGTGCATAATCTGCCATTCGTTTGCAATAACATTTTTACTTTGCTTGACATAAAATGTGGGTGCTCTTTATCTCCATAAGGAAAATTGGGAAGATGTTTGCAATACCAGGTGATTGGACAAGGGGTCTAGGAACAACAGCTTTCCCTGCCCCCCTTTCATCCAGCAAGCTTGGAAGAATAAGGTAGGTTTCCAGTAGTGACCTTTAATTGACCTCTAGTTGACTGGTTTAACCTGTGGCTGGGATTATTCTGACAGTGGCCAAATTCCTCAGAGCTAAATCTCTTCAGAAACTGAGGAAGCCCGGGGCAAGTCCTGACATGAATATGTGAGGAGCCTGGTGAGAGCCAGAGAGCCAATCCTGTCTAAGTGGAATCTTAAACAAGGGGTCAAGGGACAGGGTGGGGAAGTTTTATTACAATTTTCCTAAAAGTGTATGGAACAGATTGACACTCATGTTTATTTATAATGTCGAAAAACTGTCCACAGACATGCATTTTGACTTGTGAGAAAACTGCTAAGCAGTGTGAGGTCATGGAGACTCATGTGTTGCACTATACACACACACACACGCACACACACGCACACACACACACACACACACAAACACATAAACAAGCAAATAAGCAAATAAAAGATAAGAAATTTAATCCCGGTTAGAACATGATTCATTGCTTTGGGGCAATAAACAGTGAAATGATATCCAAAAGCATTTTTTCCACTTATTGGACACATGAACAATTTTCCTTATAACTGTAGCAGATTCTTTCAAAGATTATATTGATGCCCATGGAAGGAAACTCACCCCAAGTGTCATTTTATTTATTTATTCATTTATTTATTTATTTTTAATACATTTTTATTAAAACAAAATTGCACCACTTTCCCTCCTCCCTTTCTTTCCTCAACCCCCCCAAGGTACTCTCTTTTCAAGCCCCACATGTTCCCCCACTCCCATTCTTTTTCTTACATGCATTATACATATTATGTAGACATGTACACAAATATTTAGATACAGCCTGCTCGTTCTGGCTTGGCGATTGTGTGTATGTGGTTTCTCAGCTGACCATCTACATCACAGCGACATGTAAGGTTCACTGAACATCTCAGAAGAGGGGGAGCAAAATCGTAAGAGCCAGAAAACCAGAAGTCTTCTGCGAAACATTCCCTCCTAGAAATGGCAGCATCAGCAAGATGGGAAGAAGGGCATTGTCAATAGACATGCTGAAGTGGAGGGGGCACTTCACAGAGTCACACCCCTGCACAAGGAGCTATAGGCAGCTAGTGATGCTGGGAGGGAAAAAATTAGCCTCTGCCAGGCATGAGCCCCCTATTGGTCATTTCCTTTTTATTACTTTCAGTGGACTTTAAAAATCTCACCCATACTGAAGGCTAGGCCTCATGTACAACAGAAGATAACCAATACAAAATCAACTCAACAGTGTTTTTGTAGACTTTTTGTCTTATATTGTTTTGTTTAGGGTGTTTTGTTTCATTTGTCTTAATTGTCCTTTGCTTGCTTACTATGGTTTCTGATTTTGTGGTTTTTATGGGTTTTGTTTTTCTGAGTGTTTTATGAGTGGATTTTTTCTTCATCCTGGTTTGTTGGTGGTTGTGTTTTGTTTGCTTGCTTGTTTTCCTGATTACTTGTTTTATAAAGAGAGAAAAATAAAAAGCCTGGAGTTGGGTAGAGTGGAAATGTGGGGAGAACCTGGGAGAAGTTGGGGGAAGACAAATTGTGATCAGATATATTACCTGAAAAAATTTTTTTCAATTAAAAAAAACTTACCATTAACAAAGCTACCTGGTATTGACACTATTTCCAAAAATTTCTTTTGAAAATGCATGGATTTTATTTTTTGCATTTATTTATGTTAGTTTTTGTCAGGTAATAAACCCAGGGCTATGAAACCCAACAACCTCAGACCTACATTTTATGCTTTAATACTTTAATTTATTACTCAATAACCACCTGGCATAACTGTCTGTCCACCATTTCCTCTAGTATTTGGAACCTATCATTGAATAAGGATTCCTACTAATATTGCAAACCAAATGTTCCTTTCCTGCCCCCTGGAAATCTTCTTGCTGCAAAATGCTCCTGATTCAGGTGACATAAGCCTCCTTCATAATGACATGGGCATTCTACCAACACCCACAACCAGGCACAGGTGAAATAAGCATCCTTCAGAATGCATGGGGATTCTACCAACACCCACAACCAGGCACAGGTGAAATAAGCATCCTTCAGAATGCATGGGGATTCTACCAACACCCACAACCAGGCACAAGGGTGTTTCTCAGGCCAGCAAAAGAAGAGGAAATTGAAAACTTGAACTTGGGGAGCTTTGTAATGGTTTACTAATTTTCCACCCAGAATTTGAGGTTTTAATATGGTCTATATTGATGCAGGAAATAAATACACAGACTTTTGTAATGTAGGAGAATTGAAATTAGGAGGCAGTTACATATAGTCAGTACTTTCCAAAGGCCGTACATTCAGGAAAGGGAAATTCTCGATAGCAGTGGAAGGCATCAACAAGGAACTGTGGGTACGCACTGCTTAACAACGAAGATACATTCTGAGAAATGCCTCACTGGCAGCTTTGTCCTTGTGCCGACATCACACAGTGTAGCTAGCACAGGCTAAGACTGCTACATGCCATATGTAATTCTATGAGATCACTGTCTTACAAATGATTCGTCATCGATAACATAAAATATCATAGAGTGTATGACTAGTGTGTTGTGAAATGGGATTGCGGTGGAGAGATTTGTCCGCTGACCATTTAGAGACAGCGCCTCTTCTTTATTTTTTATTTTTTTTATTTTTTTTGACAGCGCCTCTTCTCATGTTAGTATTGGAATTCGTATAATTTGTATGTCTCAAGAACAGTCTAGACAAGAAATTAGCTTTAAGGAAACATTTTCAGACTGAGGTGCCTAGCTGATGCAAAGCCTTCTCAAAGGTGACATTTCCAACCAAGCAGAAGAGGATTCTCGCATATCTGCACCGGACTTGAGTTCATAGCCCAGAATTGCAAACTACAGCCCAAAATAAGCCACCATAATCACAAGACAAAACAAATTATATATTTAGACTTCCAAAAACATCAAATATTAAAGTTACATTACTCTTTATTAAAATTTTGAACAGGATAATTAAGCACCAAACATTCCAGTTCTTGAATTAGTTCCATATTCCACCATGGCACAACAGATCCATCATAAATAAAAGGCTATAGGAAGCAGAAGGGTAGGGACGGGAAAAGAGGATCTTGAAAAAGATGTTCAAGAAGTGCCTACTAAATACTCTCTTGTGGTTGTATTTTAAATTAGTACAGACATTTTGGGAATGGTGGCAATTCTTTAAAAAATTAAATCCAGACTTACTGTATGATCAAGCAGTCCTATTTCTGTATATGTGTGTATACATACATACATAAAGAAATCAAAATCAACATGTGAAGATATGTCTGCATTCCTATAGCCTTTGCAACATGTTTGCCAAAATATACAGTCTACCTCGGTATCCATCAAGAGATGAACGGATTTTAGGCATAGTGATCTGTTAATTGACAAGCCTCCACACTTTACAATGGTTTTATTGTAGTTAAAAATAAAAAAAATCAGTAGGAATCAGACTACAGATTTCAATTTTGATATTTTCTTGGCCTAGCAATACAAAAAAGGATTCTCTTCCATATGATGACCGAGCATTGGCCACAAATGTGGTTTTCAGTCATGCATGTGAACACGATGAGCACCTAATACCTACCCTGTAGGGGACTGCGCTGACAAGCTGTTTAGTATGTAGAAAATTGTCAGAGTATTTTTAGTTACAATATTCTCAAGGTAAGAATGGTTCATCAGAACCTATCCCATGGCAAGTCAAGGAATTAAATGTTCTTACCACAAAGCAAAGAGTTCATAAATATTGGGGATGATGAATATGCTAATTAACGATTTGAGCATTATACAATGTATACTTCTATCAAACATCATCATATACCTCATAAATATAATTTTTTAATCTGTCAACTGAAAACAAAATAGCTACTTATAAATATGGTATTTATGTACAGCATTAGGAAGACCTGAAAAAAACTTATTTTTAGGAATATAGGAACACTGAACTAATGAAAAGCATTATTGACCAGAGTAGGAGAAATAAGTTTGCTTCTGTAGCTTTTGATATTCATAATTTCATAGATGTGTTGGTTTGAATGAGAATGGTCCCCCTAGGCTTGGTAATCAGGAAGTGCATTATCTGAAAGGATTAGGAAGTATAGCCTTGCTGGAGGAAGTATGTCACAGGGGGTGGCCTTTGAACTTTTAAAAACCTAAGTCAGACCCATGGCTCTCTCTCTATCCTCCTGCTGCCTGTGACACAGATGTAGAAATCTCAGCTATTTCTCCAGCACCATGTCTCATGAAACTTGCTGACCATCATCCATCATGGAGAGAACTCATGGCAGGAGCCTGGAAGGAGGAACTGAAGCAAAATCATTAAGTAATGCTGCTTACTGACTTCCTTCCCTTGGCTTGCTCATCTACTTTTATTATACAGGTCAGGCCTATTTACACTGGGATAGCACTGCCCACAGTGAGCCTGGCCCTCTTACATCAACTGATCCTTGTAAACATGAGACACAAATATGTCATTATTCCAACATAACCTTTCCTCCTTTCCTTTCTTGTTTGTCCCCAAGATCCCATGTTAATATCACAATATAAATCCAAGTCAAATTTAAAAGTCCAAGTCATTAAAAACTTCTGTCACTTAAAAGTTCAGTGTCTCTTTAAAACATTTAATTTCTTACCAGTGGGTTCCTATAAAATCAAAACAAATTAAATAATCTTATTATTTAATTAAATAGATCTTGCTAAATTAAATTAAGTAGGTCGTATTCCAAAATGGAAAAACCAAGGCACAGTTACAGTCAAATCAAAGCAAAATCAAAATCTGAAAGTATAAATAGCTAGCTATTTATCACTCACTTACAGTCTTCTAGTCTCTAAAGGCACAGCTCATGAAGTTCTGAGTACTCACCAGTTTTCCTGCCCGAAGTTCCACAATACTCAACCTTCTTCCCTTTAAACAATGTGGTCAGGTCCACCATCACGGCATCTAACTCTCTAGTACCGATTTCTGTCCTGGTTACTTTATGTTGATGTGATAAAACACTGACCAAAACAAACTGAAGGAGGAAGGAGATAATTTGGCTTACTCATCTTGATCACAACCCATCATTAAGGGAAGTCCGAGGAGGAGCTCAAGCAGAAATAAAGGTAGAAACCATGGAGGAATGCTGCCTACTGGTTTGTTTCTCTGGCTCACTCAGCTACTTATGCAGCTCAGGGCTACCTGCCTTGGAATAGCACTGCCCTCAGTAGGCTGGGCCCTACTATACTAGGTACCAATTATAAAATGGCCCCACAGGTCAATCTGATGGAGGCCATTTGACAATTGAGGATCACTCTTCTTTGATGACTCTAGTTTGTGTCCAATTAAAAAAACCAACCAGTGCACTTGTGATATGTTTGGCAAGAAGAGAGCAATTTGTGTGGTGATAGAAACATCTATGGTCTTCAGCAATCATGATAATCTCCTAATTCTGAACTTCGAAAAGCAGGAGCCTATGAAGACAGAGCTCTGATCCTTAGAGGGGGGAAGGCCAAACCGCAGAGTACAGCTGGCTGTAATGCTCTGGCTTCAGCAGTAGCTATGGAAATAGTGGAGCAATTGAACCACTACGAAGAAAAACAATAGTCATAGAAAGAACAAGAAAACTGTAGATTAAGCAGGTTGATGGCTTCAGCCAACAACAGTGGGATAACAACCTTTGCAGGTGGTTGTTCTATAGACCATAAAGCAAAGGCTGTATCTGTGGCTAACTTACGGAATGTATTAAACGAAAAGTATCCCAACAAAAGACCCAGAAAACTTGAGCATTCGAAATAAGAAAGACTTTGAACACATAGAAAGAATACCACAAAAAATATAAAATGCCAAGTTTTTGCTAAAATTAACCTATTTAGTAACCCTTCAAATACAAGAGCAGACGGACTGATCAGCACCACTTCCTTTAGGAGACCTTACCAACCTTTGCCACCTTGTGCTGCGTTTCTTCAAACAAAGAAGACATTTGAGCTGGGCAGTGTGGCGCACGCCTTTAATCCCAGCCCTTGGGAGGCAGAGGCAGGTGGATCCCTGTGAGTTCAGGACAGCCTGGTCTACAAAAGATAGTTCCAGGGCAAGCTCCAAAGCAACAGAGAAACCTGGTTTCAGGAGGGTGAAAGTAGGCATTGGGCAGACACTCAATAAGCCAATGTCATTTTAAAATAAAAGAATAAATAAATGAGCGCTTAAAGTATTCTTCACGCAATTTTGATTTAACTTAAAAGACTACTTTCTAGCAGTCATGGAACATTATGTGTGAATAGAACCCATGCTTGATTCATTCATATAGGTCCATATCTTGGCACGGCCATGATTGATTACAGTTGGAAAGTCATTGTAGAAAGTTTTCTGAGAGATTCAAATAGATGACAATATTTAATTATCAAGATGAATATAGGGGCTGGAGAGATTGGTTGGTAAAGAGCTTGAAAAGCAAGCATAAGGTTTGAGTTTGATCTCCAGCACCTACTGAAAAACAAACTGTAGACCCAGTGCCAGGGAGGCAGAGACAGGAGGATCCTTGGGGCCGATGGCTAGCTACTCTAGCCAGGTGGACAAGCTACTAAAAAACAAGCAATATGGCAGAGAGAATGATCAAGAAAGCCATTCAACATTACCCTCTGGCCTCTACAGCTACACACATATGTGTGCATGCATATACACACACAAACATGTAACATGTCATATACCACATTCTTAAAAGTAATCTAAAAATAACCAACACTAATTAAAATATAAGATCAGAAACTAAATACTTCTAAAATAGTTGTTAAAATGAAGAAAATCTGATTTTAAGTCCCAGCTTCAATAGCTCCCTATGTGTTATGTGGCTCATGAACTATCTTGAAATTTCAGAAGTGCAGAATAATGGATGACCTATGGGCATCAGAAATTCTGGTAAATTTCCTATAGATGATCCAAAGGAACTCAGAAGCTTAATAATCACCCAGGACTTATTTTCCAGAAGCACAAACAGTCTATACTGTTATTGAGGACTTTCTGCACGGACACTTCATCTCTGTTCACACTACTGGTAACTAGGCTAATTCTGTGATATCAACTAGAAGAATGAGTCTCAAAAATGGGTTTTCAAAAGAACATTGATGTGTTTTAGAATTAACACAGGGAAGAAATACTGAATTTTCAGGAAAAGGAAAACCTTCCTAAATAGGCTGCTCGAAGCCCATTTTCTCCACTGGTTGTCAATCCAGGAAAAGAGCGATCACAGATCAATTTGAGATTTAAATATATCGGGCTAACAATAGGGACGTGTCTTGAAACCAATGATAAGAGATCTCCCTTCCTCACACCCTCCTCTCTCTCTCTCTCTCTCTCTCTCTCTCTCTCTCTCTCTCTCTCACACACACACACACACACACACACATACACATTTATATATTGTGATGGTGGTGAGGCAGAGGGATGTCTATACACGTTCCTTGCTCCATGTGCTCCCATCATGTTTCCTGATATCCAGAAAGCTATACTGATCCAGCCCTAAAGCATGTGTACCAAGCCTGTGGCATGTATATTGATGTGACTAGCCCCACCTCCTCCACTAGCCAGCACTCTACCATCTTATGTGAAGTCTTGTCCAATAGAAAGCTTCTGCCTGGAAGCCACTTGAGAGACAGCAAGGAGAGAGAGTATAGATGAAAACTTAAGCAACTAAGGCTGTTTGCTCCATCAGGAAGGATGCTGAGAGGGACAGGAAAGGACCTGCCTTTCCACAATCCATGACGCTGCCCCTGGGCAGTCTTCCTCTCAACTTACGCATTCCTATGCTCTGGGTGTGACTCATGATACAGATGTTGTTTTTAGGTACAAATGGCTCTTTTGACACATAAACCAACCATTCCTTCATGATTCAGGTCAGAGTAGGAAACATTTTAACAGGAAAAGAAATACTGTTGGGCTGGAGAGATGGCTCAGTGGTTAAGAGCACTGGCTGCTCTTCCAGAGGTCCTGAGTTCGATTCCCAGCAACCACATGGTGGCTCACAACCATCTGTAATGAGATCTGGCTCCCTCTTCTGGCCTGTGGCCATTCGTAGAGGCAGAATGTTGTATACATAATAAATAAATAAATCTTTAAAAAAAGAAATACTGTTGACCCCGGGACCACTGCTGTCTGCATATGGTAAAGAAAGTTCAAGGCTTCTTTTCCATGTAATTTAAATGTACCTGTAGTGTTTAGCTTTAGTGTTGCTTTCTGGATAAACTGAGTGTTTGGTTGGAAGCATCTCCCCAGCCCCTGGCACCCCTATATCCAAAGAGTCTGAAATGTTTGGGTGGAAAGTTTCATCCCTAGCCCCCTCCTCTGGGAGTTGCTTTAGTCCAGACCCCACCTCCAAGAAAGGCAGCCAAACAGTGACCCCTTCCCAGACCACTCCCACAAGGTATTTAAACTGCCCCCCGCCCAGAACAAACATGTGGTTTCCCAGTCTTCCTTCCCCCTTTCCATGCTTTCCCAGTCTTCCTTCCCCATCTTTCCTAAAGGTCTGGAAGGCCACCTGCGAGTGTTGGCATCCATTAAACCTGGGCTTTTTCTAATTTGGTTGGATTTGGTCTGATTTGGCTTATTACATCTGCAGAAAGGTTAATCGGGTACAAAAACTTTTCACCGAGGCTCTGCTAGGCTTGGACAATATTTTTAAAGAATTATAACCTGGGGCATTCCTTCACTCACAGAAAGGTCATGGCACTCACAAGCAAAAAGAGAGTGAAGTCAGTTCTTTGGTACTTGTAAATCCATTAAAATTGTAGATGCTTTGTCTGATGTTGAGATTATGCAAGTTCAAAATACTCTACTGGACTCTACAGGGGAGCGAAACTGCTCATTCTGTGGTCTCTGCACCCTACAAGATGCCACCAGTAAGCCAGTCTGGTCAAGTTCTCCTATGCTAACAGCCCTGTCCACTAGAGGAACTGTCTAGGCCTGCTAGGAAAGGTATGTGAGGGTGTATTCAAGCAGATAACCTGAAATGCTGATTAAAAAAGAAAGAAAGAAAGTGAGAAAGAAAGGAGAGAGAGAGAGAGAGAGAGAGAGAGAGAAACACAGTGGGTTTGAGCCACATCCTCTACCTCATCCCATCCTCTGACTATCCTAACCTAGCAAGCCTATGCCTAGCCTCAGTTCCCCCATGCTGGGGAAAACCAGGTCTATAGACTAGTGAAATCAGACGTTCTGAAGATGGGCTAAGGAGTAGCGTATTTTGAAAGTTTCTTGATTGGCAGGAGAACCCAGTTCTAATATGCAACCTAGTACTTTTCCTGACCACACGGTCAGCAGTTAATGATGTCAACTTGCTGAAGGCCACCAAAGGTGAGACAAAAGCATTGGGAGGCCTGTGCCATCACAGAGTTTTGGAGAAGCAGGGATGACTCTTAGAGTTTTATTTCCCTGGAGGCAGAATCATTCTGCTCACTATCTCCACTCCCAACCTTCAGAACTTCCATACAATAGCCATGCCTGACCCTTCCCATCTCTTGTTCCTTGAAACATCTCCCTTTCCTCCTTGGCATCACACCCAAAGCAAGGCCCTTATCCGCTGTTTCCAAGATTCTCTACCCGATGCTCATGAGAACTTGCTGATGTAACTCTCCTCTCTTCTGTCCATTCTTCCCATAACTCATTCTAAACCACTGGACCGTAATCTTCCAGAGCCACCACTGCTTTCAGTGTCCTAATGGTACCACATACCCTCTCCACCAATCTAGGTTAAACCCGCTAAGACGGCTCCCAGTTTGCAAGCCAGACTGCACTGTGTGTGGCCTTGTGTCAAGCATGTATTTATTCAGCATACGCTGTACTTTTTAAGGTATGAAGAGCTTTGAAATAAGACAGTCATGAGTTCAAATCTCTTTCTGCCTGCTGCGTGCTGCGTGAGGATGAAGAGTTACATCACCTCTCTGATCTATAGGTGAATAACAATACCGATTTCATTAAGCGTGTGTGAGGGTTAAGGAATGAACGGATAGAAAACTACAAAATAGAGACTTGGCTGTCATGGATGTAATTACTGCTTCACTTAAAGGATTTACCCCTTTTGAAATACTCCATCTCTTTCTTTCCGATGCTGCTTACTGACCTGACCTCTCCTCAGAACCACACCCTGGGCTGGGCTCTGCCTGCTGAGGGAAAGCACCAGCACGCAGCTGCACTTGGCTGCACTGTTCAAGAAGAAGGAACAGGAAGGGACTGCGAGACTGGAGGCGGAAGACAAATAGCAATGTCCCTTCCCTGGCACCCCCAGTAACAAGGAGGCACAGTTTGCATTTCTCTTCCTGGCTCGATCCCAGCTCCCTGTAGCGCTTAGTGGCATGGGCGCCATCACAAGGGATTCATCCAAACACTTCCATGTTCGTGTAGTCTCAGCCTCCCCTCTCTCTCTCACCACTCTCAGGGACAGCTGTTTCATGCGTGTCCTATCTTTGTAATACCGCTACGCCCCCTTTCTCTTCTTCATCTATCAATTCTTTCGACTGATCTGTCTATTGTCACCGTAATTGGTCTGCTGTGTTTCTGTCCCACGATTTCTCCATTCCAGGCTGAATACCCATTACAAGAATGCCTTTATGGCCGCCCATCCTATGGCACAGAAGACTCTCACACTCACCACAGAGCTAGGAGGAACCTCGGGAAATAATCCTCATTTCTTACAATTAGAGACAATGAATCACAGTGCATCGAAGGCATCATGTGGGTCCGTGCTGGGCAGGCGCTGTGGCTGGACCTATATTTAGTGTCCAGTTGCCTTAGGCCCAGCAGCATCTTCTCCATCTCTGTTCCTTCCTGGGGCTTTCATTTGCTGGGCACGGTTTGACTTTGCTTCGGGTCTTATCTTGGGGAACACTCTACTGTGATTCAGGGACTTGGCTGGAGACATCGGATAAATACTAAGAGCACCACAAGCGTAGACACACAGAGAAGAGAAGACTTCAGATAAAGTTAATGAATGAGTCAATAATCCAGAACTTGAGGCATACCTTTTCTCATACCTCCGCGTCACTCTGGACGCTGTTAGCAGTGACTAACATCTGGATCCAATAACAATGGGAACGTGTCATTTTATGGCTCCATAGATGCTGAAAGCCCTTCTGAGCTGTTTGCTCCTTAAGTGCAACAAAACACAAGCTTCCTGGGAGTTGGCCAGAACGCAGATTCCAAGATTCTACTCATTACATGGGACGTGCATGCAAATTCACAGCACGGTTTTATCAGGTGATGTTTCTACATTGGCAGGATCCAATATTAAAAGCCATAAATAAAATCTTAATGGAACAAAATATTAAAGAGGTATTTAAAAATACTTTTCAAATTTCCTTCTATAAATTTGGCCGTGATAGAAAGATCATGAATAATGCAAAGGGGGGCAACTGACTTATTGAGTTTTTCCTCCCCGGTAAGTTTTGGGAGCAACATGTGGCAGTGACAGCCTGCTACAGGAACAGTGGGGAGCATTCGGGGTGTGTGACCTGGTTGTTTACACAGATCTCCACTTCCCCAAATCACCTCAGAATCCTTGTCCAAGAGTGTGGTGTCTGTGCTCTGCCCCGGGAGAGATTAGCAAAAACAAGTCACGTGAATGAGCAGCCGCCAGAGTGAGGTAACTGAGGCCCAAGAAGACTCCTAAGAAGTAGGCCTCTCTCACCAAAGGCAGACAAGCAGGGATGGAGACAAGAGGGCTGGAATTTAACTGTGGCCCATGCTGCTTAATTACATTTTCTCACCGTGAAATTTCGCTGGAATTTGATTTGGGGCTCATGTCAGTAAGAGTCTTAATTTCTTTCCATGCCCCACACCCCTTGCTTTTGAATAGTTGCCAACATTAAACCTAGGGGTAAACTATCCAATGGACCAGCAAAGCATGTGGAGACAAGCTTTAGCAGAAACACGCACAGTTCACCATGGACAGGACACTGCGGGAGATGTGGAGGGTGGAGGTCTCCCCGTTATCCTGCACAAGAGACACATATGAGGAACACCATATATATTCTTGGTACTCATTGTCGGTTACATCAGAAAATCTTTGTGGAGCAGTGCTCTCTATGGGGTCTTCTCCTGATTTCCACGCACTACGAAGACTAAGAGCACTGGTCTAGGAGAAAGGAAGTGAAGGTTGAAGTTAAAAAAGAAAGAAAGAAAGAAAAAGGCCTTTGTTTGCTTTCTGAGTCTATCATTCACCAGCTGGGTGTTCTTACAAAGAAATGCAAACCTTTTCTGTCTCAGCTTTGTCAATAGGGATATCACATCATTTTTCAAGAGCTATGGAAATATTAAAAGCAAAGGAGGGAAGCAGTTGCTAGTGAGGAAGCCTTTTAGGATGGCTGAAATAACAACAGTCACTCACAATTCAAGGCGAAGCCAGCTAAGTACTAACAGTAATGAACAGGCTTGACCTGTTTTCTGTTGCTGATAGAAAATAGCGGTTGATTTGACTCGGAGTTCTGAACTCTGGCATGCCCGTTATTAGGGTGATATACTGGTGAGCTTCTTTGCTAGTGGAAATTAAGCCTGTCCCAAGTCAGGGCAGAATGTGACATGGTGGCACAGATGACATGGTGACGCAGAGCATGCTAGCTCAGGCCTCTCTTCTTACAAAACCACAGGCGCATTGGATAAGCGTCACCATGATGAGGTGGCACGTCCCGACTAAGGGAGAAACTTCCTCTTTCGTTCTGTAAACAGCAATGACACTGTGTGGATGGAAAAAAGGAGGAAAGAGAAGACATCCCACACGTTGAGGGGCTGTTGTAAAAGAATTATTATTATAGTAAGCATATACAATATGAAGTCCATCCTCTTGCCCTGTAAGAGATCCATCATACTATTGCTAGTTATAAACATAACGGTGTAAAATAGACCCACAGAACTTAATCGTCAGGGCTGAAAGCATACCTATTGAAGAACAAGGCTCTTTTTAGACAGCACCCAGCAAGCACGAATGTAACTCTGGTTTTATTCTCGACGGCCTTAGAACTATGCTTTGAATGGAGCCATGCAGGATGTACCTCTGTATGACTGGTTATTTCACTTGGTGTACTATTCTCAACATCTACCCATGTTGGAGATGGTGAGGCACCTTGTTCACAAGGCTGAATAATATTCCTTAGGGTATTTTTTTTTGTTTTGTTTCTCTGTTCATTTTAAATGTTTTATTTTTACTTTTAAAAATTTCCATGCCATGTATTTCAATCATGTTCCTTCATGCCTCCAGTTCTTCTTAGACCCCACACCATTTCATGTTTTTCTCTGTTAAGAAGCAATCACAACATTTAATAAAATATGGGGACTATTTTATATTGGCCACTACTCCTTTTCTTGAGACCTGCCCTAGAGTGTGGTTGATAAACCCAGTGTCACTCCATTGAAGGCTGATTTTTCCTCATTCAGTGACTATCACTTGTAAATAGCTTCTTGGTTAGGGGCATGACTGTACACCCATTTTCTCTTCTCTATGCTAGGATTTTGTCCAAAGAGAACTTGCACAGGCCTTTGCATGCTAACATAGTTTCTGTGAGTTCGTATGTGCATCTGTCCTGTTGTGTCTGGAAGGTGCTGTTTTCTTCTTCCACATCTTATAATCTTTCTGCCTCCTGGATAAATCCCTGAATCTTTATTTTTTTAATCCTTTTATTAAAAATAGTTTTTTCTCACACATTGTATCCTGATTATGACTTCCCCACCCTTTACCATCCCAGTTTCTCTCCATCTCATCTCGCACCTGACAACCCCCCTGCCTTTGTCTCTCATTAGAAAGCCAACAGGCTTCTAAGGGATAATAATAAAATATAAAAAGGTAAAACAAAAACTAACACATTGCCATAGGATAAAACAGAAGACCCCAATAAAAGACACAAAAACTTGCTCATATATTATGGAATCCCAAAAAACAAAAACAAACAAACAAAAAACCCAAAGAACTGAAAGC
>JAQHUG010000186.1:1827699-1859555 GCA_028555095.1 Dicrostonyx torquatus
TTCTCCATGTTCAATGGGTGGTGTAGGTGTTTTCTTCAGCTGGGGTCTTGTCATCAATTTATGGAGAGCAACTTACAGTCTGTTTAGGAGTTCCCAAGGAGCCACGTGGCCAACAGCTCAATGAGATGTAACCCATTCCTGGTACTGAAAGCTTCATTTGGTGACAAGAGATAATTAGGTGGGGCTCCATCTCCCAGGTACTGGGCAAATCATTTAGAACCCCTTCATATATGTATATATTTTACAAAACTTCTGTTGTATTTCATTTTCATGCTATCTTTCAAATAGACCTTAATTTTCATCTCTCTCACTCTTGCCTCCCTTTGCCCCCTTGATCCTGTGTCAATCCCCCAATCCATCCCATAACAATTCATAACTGTCTATTCTAGTTCTCATTTCTTTGGAAATCCATGTGCTCTACCTAGTCCCTCACTCTATTTCGTACCTCCATGCTTCTAAGGATTATACCTTGGTTATTGTTGACTTAACAGCTAAGCAAATACATACCACATTTGTCTTTCTGGGTCTGGAATACCTCACACTGTATTTTTTTTGCTAGCTCCACCTGCATACCTGCCTATTTCATGATTTCATTTTTTTAACAACTGAGTAATACTCAATTGTGTAAATGTACCACATTTTCCTTTTTCTCTTTTCTGTCTTTTGGTTTTTCAAAATAGGGTTCCTTTGTGTAATAGCCCTGGCTGCCCTGGATCTAGTTTTTATAGACCAGACTGGCCTCCAACTCACAGAGATTCACATGTCTCTGCCTCCCAAGTGCTGGGATTAAAGGCATGTGCTACCACCGTCCAGCCTGTACCATGTTTTCTTTATCCATTCATCTGTCGAGGGATATCTCGGTTGTTTCCAATTTCTGGTTATTATTAATAGAGCAGCAATAAATACGGTTGAGCAAGTGTCTCTATGGTAGGATGATGCATCTTTTGGGTATATGTCCAAGAGTGATGTATCTTTTTCTTGAGGTAGATTAATTCCTGTCTTCTTGGGGAACTGCCACATGAATTTCTATTGTGACCATACAAATTTGCACTCTCACCAGCAATCAACGAGCATTCCCTTAACTCCACATCCTCACCAGCTTGAGCTATCATTTGTTTTATTGATCTTAACCATTCTGAAAGATGTAAGAAGCCGGGCGCACGCCTTTAATCCCAGCACTCGGGAGGCAGAGGCAGGCGGATCTTTGTGAGTTCGAGACCAGCCTTGTCTACAAGAGCTAGTTCCAACACAGGCTCCAAAGCCACAGAGAAACTCTGTCTCAAAAAAACCAAAAAAAAAAAAGGTATAAGATGAAATCTCAAAGTCATTTTGACTTGCATTTCCCTGGTGGCTAAGTATGTTGAAAATTTAAGTGTTTCTCAGGCATTTGAGAATTCTCTGTTTACAACTGTACCTCATTTTTTAAAGGTTTTCTTATTGTCTAGATTTTTGGGCTCTTTATGTATTTTTTGATATTTGCTCTTTATCAGATGATAAAAATTATTTTCCCATTCTGTAGGGTGTTGCCTTTCCTAATGATAGCACCCGTTGTCATACAGAAGTTGTTTGGTTTTGTGAGTCCCATGAATAAATTATTAGCTCCTCAAATCTTGAGTGAAAGTATAATAAAGGCATCCCCTTTATAGTTGAGTGCTTCAAAGTCTTTCACTCTCTGCACATTGTCCAACTGTAGATCTTGCTAATTGCCATTTACTGCAAGAAGAAGATCTCTAGTGATGGTTGAATGATAGACTGATGTATGAATATAACAATATGTCATTAGGGATCATTTTATTGCCATGTTTCTTTAACAGAATAGTAAGTAGTAACAGGCTTTCTCCCTCTTTCTCCCTAGTGGCCATGTCCTGTGTAGTTTCAGGTTCTTGACCTTCTTAATAGTGTCAAGTATGGAGAGTTTTATACTCAAGTACTGTATTTACATAATTTCTAGGTTCTCACAGCTCCAGCTCTTCCAGAGCCTTCTTCCATCTCCCTCTTAAATTCATGACCTGACTGTCTATAATCATTGTTGCTTTCTTTTCTTTTCTTTTTCCTTTTTTGGTTTTTCGAGACAGGGTTTCTCTGTGGCTTTGGAGCCTGTCCTGGAACTAGCTCTTTTAGATCACGCTGGTCTCGAACTCACAAAGATCCGCCTGCCTCTGCCTCCCAAGTGCTGGGATTAAAGGTGTGTGCCACCACTGCCCGGCTCATTGTTGCTTTTTAAAAATAAAAATAGATACCTCTATTTTTATACAATTTATTGTGAGAGGAACTCTAAAATAAATAAAAACATATTGCATGCTAAAATTAACTGTATACAAATCAATTCACTTATATATAGTTAGAATAGGCATCATTAAAGGAAGCTGTGGAGCTTCACGACAATTTTGCATTTTTGGTATTGAATATATTTTATGCACTTTTATCTACCACCAAAACAAAACAAAAAAAACCATGACAAAATTACAACAAGGGAAAACGTGTGTGTGTGTGTGTGTGTGTGTGTGTTACTGAGTCTATTCTATTTAGTGTTACTCTTGTGACATTTGGAATTGCATAACCTCAGAGAGCTTATTCCTGCAGAAAACTGATTCTTCCTCTCTTAGCAGTCATTGATTGCTAATAGCTCTTGGTTTAGTAGAAGCCAGGACTTGTGACATTTCCCTATCGGAACTGGCATGTCAGCAGGTGTTATTGTTGGGATGTTATGGGTGTAGCTGCCCTGACATGTCTAGAAGTCACTATCTAACGCAGGGGTCCTGGTCATCTGGCTTTCTACAGTGATGCTCCCCGAGTCTTAGGAACAGGAGTTATAGATGTATTATACAGGTGTATTAATTGGCAAGGGAACCCCATGGTCAGTTATTCTCTTCATTTTGACCAGTTGTGGTTTTTTGTAACAGTGTCTATCCATGACAATTTTTTTCCTTTGATGAAGGGAGAGAACTATATTTTTCTGTGGATATAAGGATAAATATTTCAAATACAGTTATGAATTGTATTTGTTTAGGAGAAAGGCAGTAGTAGCACGCTCTTCTCTAGGGCGTAGGACCTTTCCAGCTTTCAACTGTGAGCTAGGTTTACAGTATCAGGTTTTCTTTACCTGTTTATGGGATAAGTAAAGCTGGTGACTTTTAACAACTCAGATATGTTTCTTAAATGCCTGGTTAACCCTTTCTGAATAAAAAGACATCTAGAGAGAATTTTGAAGGCAAATATTAATAGTTGAGAATGCCTCTGTGTAAACCCATTTCCAACTGTGACCTAACAGGAATGTGTTGGCCTCATTAGGAAGCTGGAAATCTAGGGTTTGAACTGTTTGTGGATGTAAGTGTTGTTGAGTATGGTACTGAAATTAAAAGCTGGGATAGCTGTTGGGGCTCAGATTGGCTGTCTTATTAGCATCACCAGAGAAGGTAGGCAGATTCCCCAATGACCTTTCGACTTGTCTTTGGCGGAGGTGGCCAGTTATCACTGAACAGTCTTGATTGACATTTTTTTGTGAAGATACCTATTTGCTAAAAGCTTGGCTATTTCTGGACTCTAATAGTTTCAGAAGTCAAGACATTATTGGCAAAGGTACTCAAAGGAGTTGACCAAAAAAAATGGGCCCTCTGCAGCTCTTGCCTATGAAATGGCAGTAATAGCCATTTGAATGGCTGATATCCCCTCCTGGTGACAGCTGTAGGCACATGAGAGCTGGGGACTGCTCAGCTAATTGAAGTGCCCTGTAGCTTCTCTTTGCCCTCAAGAACCTCTGATAAATAACTCTTGACCCACTCCTTATATGGCGACAGAAAGCCCCAAGAGTCTGTGATGTATTTTGGAAGTAATCTGATTCTCATTTGTCAAGGGTCTCAGGTCTTCAGCTTTGCAGTCAAGGGAAACTGCTGTGGGCTCCAGGGACTCTTGTGGCCCTGTCCCATCGTGAGCACTTCTCTGAAGATTCCCCCTTATCTTGAAAGACAGTAGTGCCTGCAGCTCATCACCGAGTTGGAGAATGGTCGGGTAATGTGAAAGAAAGCATTTGGGGAGATCGGAACTGGCAAAGTTTCCCAAGAGAGAAGAGGCTCTTGACTTGTTCACCTTTGGGAGGTATTTGGAGCCCTTGAGTGACGATGCAGGCTCTCTGGCTTTTGCCTGTTTACCACACTGAAGAGCCACCGCAGCAGGGAAGGTGCTGGCATCAGCAGCAAGACCCTCATCCCAGAGACTCGCATCCCAGAGACCCGCATCCCAGAGACCCGCATCCCAGAGACCCGCATCCCAGAGACCCGCATCCCAGAGACCCGCATCCCAGTACTCAACAACTTGTTTCCAAGGAGCATTAGCCTCACAGGGTGAGCTCATGCGTCTTGACTTTTTTTTTTTCCTGCCATACTCCCAGAGCAGCATGGAGCCCTGTGCATAATGTCTGCTGCATGGGGGAAGAGAAGAAAGCAGGTGGAGGCTCTTTAGAATTTGGATCCTGCACTAAAGGCAAATAATACTGTGTTGTCATGGTGGGCTTTACTGGAGAGACTAGAAAGATTACATCCTGTGAAATTATCACTAAATGGAGTTCCAACACAGACGCTTGAGTGTATGCTGGCCACATGAAATGAAACCTCCGTGTCTGTGCAAGACGGAAACTCCTGCCGATGCTAACGCTGCAGAAGGAAAGAGTCTATAGCTTGCTGTAGGTGGCCATGATGGCTTCTGGCAACCTCTCCCTCCCCTTTGTGTCCCATAAGCATAGCCCTGCAGATGCAAATCATCTCTGGTCCCCACAGAAGGTGACAGGCACTCGGTCAGCCAGATACCACTTCCACTCTCTCTTCCAGAAGACTCAGGAGAGAAATCCTTTTCACCTTCCCCAGGTAGACTTCTCTTACTGAAGGCGCACCTTCCCTGAGGAGCATGCAATGGAAGGAGGAAAACTTCCAGGGAAAACAAGAAGCTGGGAATGGAACAGACAACTCTCTTGGGCTCCACTTGTGGCAGCCCATATTTAATGGGAAACTGTAACTGTGGAGTGTGAGCTATTCAGAAATGTATACCCTGGAGTGTAATGGGACATAATATATGAGCTGACTTCGGAGTAACATGTAATATGCTTAACATAACATTGCAACCAGGGGAGCCATTTTTAAAAATGAGAACAACAAAGGAGAATAAATATCATTAATACAGAATGAGTGACATGGGAGTTCCCTGTTAGCAGGGGATTTTCGCACTCTGACATCAGATTTTAATTGCAGGGGGATCATCCTATTTGTCAGTAACCTGCTTTTTAAAATGTAAGATATAATTTGTTAGATATATGACCCAAAGCCTTTGGGGGCTAGTGGGATAGCTCCTGAAAACCCAGCATGGTAGAGTTTCACTTGGTATGCTCCCAGAGGGAGTGATAGTTACTATAGTTCGCCATAGCCAGAACACTGGGTTTTTACAGCTTCGCCCAGAAGTGATCAGGTTTTCTTAGGATAGCAAAGAAAACTTGAGTTGTGGCAGTTGCCCTGACCCCAGGCTTATCCACTTTGTTCATACTGGTGTCGATGAGCATTTAAAAGACTCAAAATACTCTTGAAGGATCTGGGGCCATCATTCACGAGCCAGACATAGGAGCATCCCAGACAGGCTGGAGTGGACATAGAACACACAATTCCATTTGGGAAGTATGGGGCACTTCAGACTGCACACATCCTGGAATGTCTCTCTGAATCCTATGTTGCTGGCTTCCTCCCGGGCTGGATGGATGAGATGCACACACTGACCACATATCTTACTCATGGGAACCCCTTTTGATTCTCAGTACTGCTCTAGAACAAATGTTTTCAGAAACAAATATTGTAAGATACTAATAAGAATTTGGGGTGTGTGTATGTGTGTGTGCACATATGTGTGCAAGCATGCACATGCTGGTTTTGATTGTGAGACAGAGTGTCACTGTATAGCCCAGGCTAGCCTGGAACACAATGATACTCCTGCCTCAGCCTCCCAATTGCTATGATTATGGGTGTCTGTCACCACTCAAAGCTATATGCTAATAAGTGCTCTTTGTAAGAGGGGAACATAGGAAGTAAGAAAGAGGCAGACAAACATAGTAGGGGCTACTCTGGGTAGTAGCCAATGTTTTCAGGCTCAGAAGTTCCATCCCCCTTAGCACTCTGCCTGTGTTCATTACGACAAGGACACTGGGACTCAGTTAACAGACCGATTTGGAGGATTAAAAGTTCCATACATTAACTGGAGTGGGACATGGGCTACCAGGTGCAGCATTATTTGAACCCATCTCTTCAGGGCACTGCAGAGATTAGCTTTAGGATAGATGGGTTTAGCATCCCACCTGATATGAATGCCATCATCCTATATATACTGAAAAACTGTTTAGAAGAAGTAGGCTCAGGGCCAGTGAGATAGTTGAGCAGGTAAAGACACTTGCCACCAAGCCTGACTACCTGAATTCAGTCCCTGAAAGAACTCACTACTGCACATTGTACTCTGAGCTCCATGAACATTGAAGCATGCACATGCCCCACCTCAACAAGCTAAACAGACCGACTGACCGACCGACAGACAGACAGATACAATGGAAAAAAGGGGGGAAGGAAAGGCAGAGCTAGAGCACTTTGCCCTTTGCCCCCACCTGTCTCCTTGAGCTAGGAAGTCTCATCTTATCTAGCCCTTGGGTTTTTATCATGGACTCTTCCAGTCATCAGACCTTCAGACTCAACTTGAATCCCATTACCAGATTTCCTGCAGCTCCAGTTTTTAGACTGTGTGTGTGTGTGTGTGTGTGTGTGTGTGCATGTGAATGTGTGCGTGTGTCCATGTGCACATCCTATCGCCTGTTTCTCTGAAGCTCTATCAAC
Source organism: Dicrostonyx torquatus (assembly GCA_028555095.1). Lineage (NCBI taxonomy): Eukaryota > Metazoa > Chordata > Mammalia > Rodentia > Cricetidae > Dicrostonyx > Dicrostonyx torquatus. The sequence continues at coordinate 1,834,554 of JAQHUG010000186.1, forward strand.
AGCACTGTCCATGGAGCATCTGGGTGACAACACACATTACAGTCATCATTGGGAGAATGCAGAAGAAGATGAAACACCACCGCTCAGATAAAAGCTTTTTGGGGTTGGCTGTGGTGGTACATGCCTTTAACCCTAGGCAGGCAGATTTTTTTAAGTTCAAGACTAACTTGGTCTACACAGCAAATTCTAGGCCAGCCAGGTCTACACAGTGAGTCTCTCTCTTCTCCTGAAAGAGAAAGAAAGAAAGAAAGAAAGAAAGAAAGAAAGAAAGAAAGAAAGAAAGAAAGAAAGAGGAAGGCAGAAAATAAAGGAAAAATTCCTTCCTTGTTGAGTTGCAATTTCAAGAATAAAACAATTTTTATATATCTTAATAAATTTCCTTGGACTCCAATAAAAGGATGTTCTTTTCTGGCTTAGTGACATCATTTTTCTTACCCTTAGCATCTAGTCTGTTCTTTCTCTCTGCCAATATTTATTGACATATAAAGTCTAGAGAAGAACTGCTTGATTTTTTTTCACTCCTAACCCCTCTTGACCTGTGGCATTTTATGTGGCCCTGAGAGTATGGGTTTATAAAATAAGTATACAAACAAACATTTGCTAGGAATATATCATCAAATTGATCTTTAACAATTCCTTGTTGTCTTTATAAGGTTACTAGTTATTAATGGTGAAAGAAAATCACATAGCAATGCGATGGGTGTGCTCATTCATTTTTACATTTGGTATTGCAGAACCATCTTTAACAATTTCCAGGGTTGGCCAATATTGTGATGTTATAGTTGACAGTGTCAAGCTCACCACTGTACACACCCAGTAGAAAATGACAGGAGTATGTTTAGGGCCATTTCAGAGTTACTGAAAATTCTGTCCTAGTCACAGTTCAAATTTTACTAACTGAAATTTTTTTCATGAAAATCAAGTCAGCAGTTCTGTGGTGGTTTGAATAAGAATGGCTCCCACAGGTTCATAGATTTGAATGCTTAGTCACCAGGGAGAGACACCATTTTAAAGGATTAAAAGGACTAAGAGTTGTGTCCTTGTTGGAGGGATCATGTCTTTGAGGTTTCAAAAACCCAAGTCAGCCCCAATTCCCTTTCTACCTGTGCATCACGGTGTATATCTCAGACACTGATCCAGAGTCATGTGGGCCACCATACTCCCAAACATCATGGTGATGGAATAAATCTCTGAAACTATAAACAAGTACCCAATTAAATGCTTTCATTTGTAAAAGATGACTTGGTCATGATGTTTCTTCATAACCATAGAACAGTGACTAAGACAAACTCATATACCAGAAAGAGAGAGAAAAATGGAGAGAGAGTATGAGGGAAAGAGAGAGAGAAAGAGAGGGGGGGGGAGAGAGAGAGAGAAAGATAATGAGAGAGAGAGAGAGAGAGAAGAGAGAGAGAGAGAGATGTGAGGTGGTACACATGCCTGCTCTTGTGTGTAGTGACCAATGGTGTCAGTATCGGTATTTTCCTTCATCACTCTAAACCCTATTATTTTTTGAGACAGGGTCTCTCACTAAACCTGGAGCACACTGATTGGCTAGAGTGGCTAGCCAGGGAGCTCCTGTCATCCTCTTGTCTCTGCTTCCTGGTGCTAAGGTGACAGTAATGTGGTACCACACAGAGCTTTTTACATGGATGCTGGGGCTCAGAACTAAAGTTCTCAGGCTTGCATAGCAGACACTGTAATCCCTGAGCCATCTCACCAGTGCCCCATATCAGTTTAAGAAAAACAGACAAACAAAACCTCAAAACATTCTAATAAATATTATCAAGAGATATACTAACTTGGTGCATGCTGAGGGATGGTGGCAGGAAAATATTAAGTCATTCTTCTCCATAATTAAACTATTGCAATGAAATAAGAACAGACAAAATTATATGTACAGCAAAAACACCAAAATTCCTAAATACAGTAATCTTGAATCTGAACGAAAGCTTTTCAGGCAGTGCTTGTTGGGACTGTTCAGCATGGCAGTGCAGGGAGAGCAAAGTGCGCATGCTGGGCTCAGAGGCAAGGCTCCAGGACAGGCTTATGATACAACAGATGCACTGTGTGGACATCTCAAATTCAGTGCACATATGAGATCCATTGCACAGACGAGTTTGAATTAATTTTTAGTTGTTGTATTTTCAGAAAACCTTTACAGTTGTCATCTTCTTCCACAGTCCCCTACATACCATTAGGAAGCCCCATATGGAGCTGTGCCCCTGTTTAAAAATCTGGGGACTAGAAAATAGAATTTCTAATTTTAAGTCATGATGGTATAAAGATGAATGACTGTGATATTTTTCATCTGTCTATCTATCCATCCACTTATCCACATAATGTTAGTTAACTTTTTGTTATTGTGACAAATGGCAGAGACAATTTATAAGGAGAACAACTTATTTTGGAGATTTCAGTTCATCATTCACTGACCCCATCTTTGAGGAAGGCGGGCTGTGCAGGGCAGCGCATTATAGTGGGAGTATGTGCTAGAGCAGAGCCCTCTCCTTATAATCTGGCATGAGTGACCGAAGGAGGAAAGGGTGGGGCTCTACAGTCCCCCACAGGGTATGCAGCGAATCATCATGACCAGGCGTGAATGACAGGAGAAGAGGATAGGGCTCTGAAGTCCCCTTCAAGGGCATGCACCCAGTCACAAGAACACCTCCCACTAGACCATTATCTTAATGTCACCATCATGTCCCAACAGTCTGTACTAGGAACCAAACCTTTAGCACCTGAGTTTCTGTGGTACAGTACACATCCAAACTGTAGCACACATAGGTATTCACGGATACAGAGCCTTTAATAGATACTAAATATGTATAATATATTTTATATTAAAATACATAAGACACACACATAGATATGTGTGTGTGGCATGTGTATGTATATATACATATATATACACACACACACATTATATATATATCCTTTGTCCATAGCCCCTGGCTCTAGCCCTCTGTGTTGTAAGCAGAGTGTACCGAGCAATTCTTTCATTGTCGTTGGCCAGAGAGCAAAATTTCTCTACCTTCTCCTAATTTTATTTCATCTACCTCATTTATTCCTAAGGTAGGTCACCAAAACTCAAGTTTCTTTTCTGTAATACAAGCCCCAGTGTCTATAAATGTAATGTAGCTCCTTCATGCTTGTCTTTTTTTGAATTTGGCCTTTAGGAAATTCTTTCACCCACTTGCATATGGTAGACCACATGGCTCCCATGTAAGAAGGGGGCTCAAGGAAGGGATGCTGCCCACAGAGGACAAGGGCAGCCTAAGCAGACCAGCCTCACTGGATGTTTTAACTGCTCATCTCGTCCATATCTGTACACTTGTCCAGGTTTCAGACATGGTTTTTTGGAAATAAGCCTCCCTCTGTTGTACGTAGCTCTCATCAGCTTGTTACAAACTTAGACATATCTGGGCAGAGGGGACTTAATGAAAGGATTGCCTCCATCAGATTGGCTTTTGAGCATGAAACACTTTTCTAGTTGCTGATTAATGCAGGAGGGCCCAACCCACTATGGGGGCTGCCATTCCTGGGTAGGTGGGCCTGGGCTGTATAAGAGAGGTCTCTGAGAAAGCCTGGGGAAGCAGGCCAGTAAGCAACATTTCCCCCCAGTTTCTTCTTCAAGTTTCTATCATGAGTTCCTGCCTTGGCATCCCTCAGTTACAGACTATGACATGTAGGCCAAATGAACTCTTTTCCTGTCTCAAGTTGATTTGATTCACTGTTTTCCCACTGCAACAAGAGCACCAAAGCTATTGTACCGTCTGAACCTGGGTCTGGCTTTGGAGATCATCTGGGCAGATACCCACTTGTAGGAAGCTGAGAAAGACTTATCTGGCTCCTGCCTAGCAAGCCTCAGTTATCCTGATGCTCAAAAACCAGAACCATGAGACTGATTTCTTCAAGGCCAGTCTAGATCTCCCCAACTTCTGTATACGTTTCAGTTTCTAGCCTAGCCAGAGTTGTCACTGCTGTGCACAGAAGCCATCACAGGAATGAACGCCATAGAGGATCTTGTGTCCCTCCTTTTGCTTACTCATGGAGCACAGCATTCAGAGGCCACTGTTTGGTTTGTTGAAGCCGAGTGAAGTGTGTGGTCACAGACAGAAAGGGCTATTCTACCATATCTAATAAAACATCAAAGGCATTTAACTGCTCCCCCACACAGAGTAGATCATAATACCCCATACCTGCAACTTCTTCCTAACTTTTGATCCCTTTTCATAATGTAATTTTGAAAAATATTATAAAATTATTTTTTCTTCCATGTCAGACTTCTGGAGCAATATTTACATATTAAGCCAGAAGTAAGTGCACCTGCACCCCCACACCCCCATACCCTGTTACACCCACACACACAAAGAAAAGAAAAACTCTACACAACTAGATTAGAAGAAAAAACCTTAATAAACATAGAAAAGATGATATATACAAATTACATAACCATGGTCCTCTGCAGTAATGCATTTGGACACCTAGAGAAAATGGTAATTTCCTAGAAAAATATTCTACCAACTAAAGTTGAAATTTTGCAAAGAATGATTACACAGCAGGTAGTGAAAACATTTAAAAACAAACAAACCACTCCCAATAACTAAGCACAAAGATCAGATATGTCTGGCTTGAATTTGTTTAGTTCTAAATTTAGTGTTTAATTATTCAAGGCTGTATTAAAGTGTGTGTAGGCCTCCTCAACTCCAATGACTTTGACATTACCAAGTGCTGACAAGGATATATTGTCATATATCATTCCCTGTGTCCATTGCTAAACATCACTGGATGAGTCCTATTGGCATTAAACTCAGAGTGATTGCATTTATATTCCAACAAACATATAATAGATGCGCCTATTGGATACTAACTGTTGAGATAGAATTGTTTTCATAGGAGAACGCTCATTAGAATGAGCTTTGATGAAGCCTCATGAAGAAACAAAAAGCAAAAGACAGAATGCAACATGAGTTCACCACCATCTCAGTGAAGAGCCGGGCCCCCTCGACCTTAGGCAACAGGTGGGGGAAGTTGCGCAAACTTGATCAACCTAGAAACCTTTGTTACTTCGGTTGTGCTGGCTCTGCTTCTCCCCAGGTTTGCATCAACCATTTAAAATAAAGATGGCTTGGGTGCCGGTCCTTTGGAGCTGCCAAACAATGGAGCCCTGGAGGCCAGGACTGTAGGAGTAAGCCTTGGAGACACTTGAGGCTGAAGGAGTTGAGAAATAAATTGAAAAAAGAAAGATAGAGGATCATGGCCTCGGCCAGAAGAGTGACTTTGGATCACTGGGTGAGGGTTCAGTAAGCTCAAATAAACTGATAGCCTTAAGCATACCCAAAATTTGCTGGTACCTTCCTCCTCGCCTGAATGGCCCTTTAGTCCTGGAATCATTTCTTCCCTTATCCCAGTTCATCTGTCACCATTATTTTGATCTCTACTCTTCATTTGCTACCCATTGAAGCCCAAGTTCTGTCTACCTCTCCAAGAATCTGCTCTAAAAGCATAATTCTTAAATTTGGTAAGCATATTTAAATCCTTGATTTGGCTGGACATGCTGACACACAGCTATAATCTTAGCACTCTGGGGGACAGCCCAGGAGATTGAGAGTTAGAGGTCAGTCTGGGCTATGTAGTGACCTTATGTCATAAACACACACATACACACACACACACACACACACACACACACACACGCACACGCACACATATACACATCTTTACTTTGCATTCCTTGGCTTCATTTCCTACAATTCAGGGTTTCTAGCAACTGGCTTTGAGCCATTTCCACTTCCCACTGCTTACTGCTCTCAAACCTTTCCTTCGGGACTGAGCACAGTTCAGAGTCCCAGCCTCAGCAGACCAAAAATCTCTGATTTCCTCATCCATTAGGTTAAAGAACTGTGTTAGACAATTTGTTTGTTCAACTCAAAAATTATACTTCTAAGCTTTCCCTGGTCCTTCTCATCTGAAACCGCTCTCCTCGCACACAGATCAAAGTTTATTTGTGCCTGTCAAGTCCTGCACCACCTGAGGCACCCAGTCATGTGAGCATCCAATCTGTGTCAAGAGTTGTCAATGAAGGCAAGCATGACCCCTCTTCCCAAGAGCAACACTACCGGTATGTATAGGGGGTCAGCCTCTCACTAGATAAGCTATAAGGGCAGAAACCAGCTGGACGTTCTCATCATGGCTTTGCACAAAGTAGATACAAGGAGAAGTTATCCAACTGTAAGGGCAGACCTGGTGCCCTGCAAACTAGCCACCCACCCCACGGCCCTTAGGTGGAGATCAGGAGCCCACGCCCTAAAAGGAGACTGCACAGTGCTTCCCAGAACATTACCTGGCTTGATGTGCCCAAGGAAGAGCCAGGCTCCTAAATCAGAAAGACAAGTATGTATAAGATAGACTGGACGGAGCTGGTAAATAGTACTTTTCACTTCAGACAGAGGAATCGTGTTTGCTTATTTTTCTTCTTTTGCTTAACTGAAGCCAGATGGTTCTGCTAGGTTTGAATCACGCACAAAGCTTTGAAAGGTGCTGAGGACAAGCAATCATTTTGGTTCCGATCACTAAAACTCTCAAAGCATGCTCAGATTAAAGTGGCAGCAATGCAAACATGACAAAAATGAAAAGGTTCTGCTGGAGAAACATTTAAAATGGTATCAAGGGTGGGATGGCCAGGTTCTGTGACAGACTGTCGACTTGTAGCTTCTCACTAGTGATTCCGGAACTTCAGGAGAGTCCATGAAGCTAGATCAACCACCCGGGGCGCGTACATTTGTTTTACCAGGAGTGACATTCTCCCTGAAAACCTGACTTCTGTGCGCCCATTTGGCGTGTGAGGACACTCGGTTTGGGCATGGTGCTTTTGTGATTCTATGTTCCTCCTTTCTCTTCTTACTTGTTTATCTATTTGTTTAAAAAATGTTGGGCACACAGAAGTCACAGGGCCCTATGCAAGGCAAGTGCTCTCCCACGTCCTCAGCCTGAGATTCCATTTTCCAAACCACCAACTCATGGGTTCTGAGCTCTGCAGAGACTGGTTCTGTCAGCAAAGAAAATCGCAGTATGGACTTAGCAGATTCCACAGCTCCAGAAAACAGCACAAACCCACCAGTTTATTGGGAATACTGGCAAGTCTAAGGAGGAAGATATAAGAAGACACACAGGCTGTTGCAATACACAAAAGTTTATTATAATTATTATTATTATTATTTTACTTTTTCTTCAGTTTTGGAGGCAAAATAAAATAGAACTGAACATCAATAAATTTTGTACAACAAAAGGAGCCTTTAATAGGGAACTGATAGTCCATGAACAGTTTCAGATCGCAGAGTGGTTTCCCTTTTTCAGGGACATGCTTTCCTGCAGTCCACGGGAAGTTGGCACAAAGACGGGCGGATGGTGAGGACACTGAAGGATGGAGGCGCCCTCAGATCCGAGTCAGCTGATGCCACAAACTGGAGGGGAGAATGCTTTCCACTTTCTCCATCACAAAGTTCAGGGGGGCAAACAACGTGCTGAGGAACTGCAGGGAAAGCGGAGAAACAGCTGTCAGGAGGGGCCCTGTCAAGACTAAGATCAACGCCTTCAGCCTTCAGCACACGCCAGCTTCTTAACCAGAGTTCATTCTGAAAGCCTCCCAAGGCTACAGCCCTCTTTGTGTTTACAGGAAGTGTTGGGAGAAAGTGGAAGATACATTCCAGCCCCACCCCCAGTGTGACAGATAAGAAGGAAGTGTCTGGGACAGCCTCCCTCATCCTCTGACAGCTGCCACAATTCCTAGGAAACCAGCAGTCTTCGGCCTTTACCCCATCTATGAAGGTGAGCATCAGTCAAGAGGATGATGGGCGGGGAGTGAGTGGGTACAGGAGCTAGACAATGGTGATAACTTGGGCCACCTGATTGTCTAACTGGCTGTACAGCTTACTTTAACTGGAACAGGCAATAAAGAGTCAAGTCTATAATGTCAGTTTGCTTTGGTTTCCTGATGTCTCCCAAATATGTGCACAGCCTAAGCTCCTTTCTAAACAGCTTGCTTTGTGCCATGTAGCAGGGACCTGAGGGCAGGTAGAAGGCTGGTACACTGGGAAGCCCTGTCCTCGGAAAGGCTGTTGAATGGACTTTCTTACTCGGTTACTAAATAACTTTCTGCTTTTCACACACAGAGAGCAATAAAAATGTGTCTGTTAAGAAATATAATTTGCTTTATCAGATACTAATCAATTTCAGATCTACTCTGATGGTGTTCTTTTGAACAACTGACCAGTTCATAAGCTCGTATTGTGGTAGAAGCTGGCAGAAGAGATGTCTATCCAGGGAGGAGATTGGTATTGAAAAGAACTCTGCCTTTTGCCTACGGAGAACCAAGGCCTTGTCTTGCTAAGGTTCAATACCTAGTTCTCATTGTGGAGTCTTTTGCAATAATCCCTATCCATGGCACAATACTGACAATACTAACAGAAATTTTGCATTTAAGCTTAGTTTGGGGAGTGAATATAAATCTGGAGTGGGAATATGGCTCCGAGGGCAAAGAATTCAGTAGACAGTTTAGAAAGTAAACTTAAAAGTGTTATCCTTTCTGGTCACGTGTTCTATGGGTTGTGACTCTTCAAAGTAAGAGTTATGGAAGGCAAGTGTCCCAAATTCAAGGACCACAGAATGGGATGTGTGTGTGTGTGTGTGTGTGTGTGTGTGTGTGAATGTATGTGTGTGGTGTGCACATGTGCATGTGTGTGTGAATGTGTTCATGTGTCTGTATGTTTAATGAATATGGAACATACTGAGGAGGCCAATAACACTTGTAATTGCATTATCAAAAAGAAGTGGAAAATTTCTCTATTCCACTTTTTAAATCAATTAGATACATTTGTTTGGCAAGGCAATTAAGTGCTTCACAAGAAAAGGAGACCCTTGGATAAAACTTCCCCTCCTGAAGGCTCACATTTGAAGTGTAAAGGGAACAAGGGCATAGAATGTGGACAGAGCAAAGTAATACATACAGGCCATGCTAGCAATCAGGTTAGACACCCAGGGGTGTTGAAAGGAAGAGAAGCCAGGCTAGAGTAGAGGGGAGAAGTGTTGAAAGACCAAGAAAAGCTCTATAAAGTAAGGCAATTTAAATAGACTCCAATAGATTGAAGGAATATCAAAAGGTATACTACTAACACTAAGGATGGAGATGGGAGCAAGCTGGGCAGTCTAGAGCCAAGAGTCAGAATATGAACGAGGAAACCGTCAGATGGCGAGCAGTTCCATTTCACTGGAATCCAGGCAGAGCTCAGACTGGCTGGCAGCCTTGAGTGCCAGGACGAGCATACAGTTGAGAAACAGGCAGCAGCAAGTGTGGTGATTCCCTGCGCAGCAGGCGTTAGAGTCTCAGTCATTTCTGATGACGTGAAAGCACCCTTTCGTGAGTATGCCCAAACATTCGGGAGGATTACCCGTCCTTCCCAGGTTAGAAATGGACTGTGTCCCATCATGTATGAGGCTGTAGGGCATGAGGAAACACTGGGCCCAGGAATGGATAAGCTCTGAATGGCTGTCTCTGAAAGCTTTCCCCAAGTCCTGGTTACAAGAGGACAATATAGACAAATACACTGATCACACTAACACCATAAAATTACATTTACAAAATGATATGGGTACACGTGTATGTAGCATACACAATGAGGTGTGCCATGCACAATGACAGATGGCCAGGGCTGCAAAGGTGACAGCATTTGACTACAGTATCAATTCCATAAAGAGGTTCCAAGTGAAAGAACTATGGACAAATCAGAGATTCTAGCAGAGACTGGAAGGGACAACTCAGCAAGCAAGGTGATATCACTGGTGGTCGTCACCGGGCAGCTTTAGGAAGACTGGAGTTGGGAAGACATAGGGAAGAAACTGCTCAGGGCCCTCTGAGCCAGAGCCACGGGAGGAAAGGCATTCTCACAGTCTGTCCCCAGTACAATGGCACACCCTAAGCTGCAGCATCAGGGTCTCTACCAGAGTGCACCATGAAGGGAGACAGTCAAAGTAGCTTAACAATAGAGAGCAGTTGTGTTTGTTGGCTTCTTGTTTCTGGGGAGAACTGACCTGACTCAGAGAAAAAGCTTTGCTCTTAGGTCCATCACTGCCTCCTTTCCCCCCACTGCATGCCAAAATGCATTGCCTTCCTTGCTATATTTTATCTGCATGGAACTTCTCTGGTGAGAAGTTGGTAGGTACTATGAGAAAAAGACACTCCAGTCCTCCAATGTTTGTAACGACATACATACTCTCTCTCCCTCATATCCTGAATGGGTTATTCTTGAGGTGACTGAGAAAGGCCTCTTTTGAGCACTTTCTGGTTAATCTCACTTATTTACCTAAAGAACCCCAGCTGAGATGGACCCCTCTCATACCCAAGCCATCTTCCTTCTTAGCACCCTTCCCCCTTCCTCCTCCCTGCACACACTCATAAAGAAGCTATGTAGACACGAGGTCTCCGGAGTGACTAAGCCCTTCCACTTGCTAACAGACCAAAGTCAGTGGCTTCCATCAGGAGTTACAAAAAGGCTGAAGGCACATGCCTCGATCTTCTGGATGCCTCGGGCACTCAGCCTTTCTTTTAGATGTGTGGAAAACAATCAATACCTTTGACCAGAAACCCAACTAATTCCTGATGAGAAGCAGCAGTTTCATTTCTAGACTAAGGGGAAAATTTATTGCCTGAGAAGTTAAATCTGAATGAGCAAAACCAGGCAACTTGGATCAACCCATCTATCTCAGTGTCCAAAAGTTCTGTCCAGAGGGCAGAGAGACACGGTCAAATTTCTAACCCAAATGCCCCATAACTCAATTAGTGTCCGCTGCTGAGAAAAGCAACCAGGCCAATAAAAGGAGAGAGTGGCACTTCAATCGCCCGGTCTTCCTTTCTTCAAGACACTGTTACTTAGAGGAAGGTCACAGCTTGCAGCAAGCTGGGTTCACAGTGGAAACCTCTTGCTTATCTGAATAGGTTCCAGTTGCCCTGTCGCAAGCAGACAATTGACATCCCACTGTAATCAATATCAGACTTCAAAGAGCCCAGGCCTATAAGTGAAGACGAGGCAGAAGTCAAGGGGTGCAGTCTCAGGGAAGGGGGGAGAGCAGAGGAGGAAAGACAGGCCCTGGAGAGCAGAAGGTCAGAGTGCTGACCTTCCCACGTTCTGTGCAGAGCTGGGCCTGCAGTGATAGCTTACTTATATGAGCAGCCTTATCATAAGACGCAAACATTCTCGGAAGAGCTAGTCCTAAGTCATCGAGGTAGATTAGATTGCAGGCAACTAGTCGAGCCTCTCTACTCAGGCCTCTCCAGTGACTCACTGTCTGAGTGTTGGGACTGGCTGTGTCAGTGAACAGACATGTCAGAGTTCCCACGCTGTGGAGCCTGGAAGGTGGCATTGCAATCTCTACACATCTACTAAAAGTCATCACACTCAGGGTATTATCTCAGGGCAGGACTGAAAAGGATCACTTTCTCAAGCTGCAAATGGCTGCAGACAGCCTCCAGGGCAGCTGCGATAACCCCCGGGGTTTGGCAGAGGCTTTGTGAGAGGCCTGAAGGAGTGAGGAGGTGCAGATGAAAGACCGCTGAGGACATGCTGGCTGGACACGCTGGCTGGCCTTGCCTTCTTCCCGCTAACCATCTTCCTTTCTTTCTAAACCTCCTCAGACCTGGGAAAGCCTGGAACTCCATAAAGGGCATGATAGTTTCCATCCTCTGGGTAGAGGCTTAAAAGCACACTTGTTAAAACTGGGAGGAGTTGACCAAATAACCACACCTTGGTAGAGAGTAGGAACAGTCTGAAGCCAAACCTATTTCATTCAGTCATGGGATTCTAGGTGTAAACCGAGGGCAACAGACAGTGTTGATTCCCAGACCCATTGTCTGAAGAGTTCGCTGCTGTTGTCTGACCTTTCTAGAGAATCTATTTGCTATCTGCTCTTCTTCTGATCTTTTTGCCAAAATGCTCTCATGCAGCCAGTTTTCACTCTATTCAGTGGTGGTTCTCTGCCATGACTGCACACCTGAATCCCCAGGGAGCATCTAAAAATTCAAATGCATATGAGCCATGGGGTCAAGTAGTCAAGCGGCCCTAGGAAAGGTAGCTATCAGCAATCTTGAAGCTTCTTTGATTGTTCCAAGGTCCAGGCACACTGAAACCACTAATCATAGCTGTCACCTGAAGAGCTATGACAGCGTATGACATAACTTCAAATGATTTCTCAAAGGTTTACCTTGCATGAGCTCAGACTCCTTAAAAGGCCATATAATCTCCAACTCCCATGCTCAAAGGCTAGTGGGGTCATTGCTAAAAATACAGACTCCTGGTGTGAGCATCAAGATTCTGAACTTTGGTGGTATTGGCATACTATGGCTAAAATTCCCTGAGAGCCCAAACTCCTGCTAAATGTCCTCTGTTAGCATGACAATGAGCACCGGAACAATGAGGTGCCTTTGTACAGGTTTTCAAAATGCTTAAGAGGAAAACAGAAAAGCGGGAACAGTACTTATCTAGTTCCAGAACTACATCCCGACTACATGCTGTAACTAAATTATACTCTAATCTGAAACTTTGGCAACGACTTTCCCTCAGAGGCTGGCGGTGGAGAAGAAGGGAACAGTGAACAGCACAGGGCCTGGGACCAAGGGCATCCCTGGCAGCAATGCTGAGTTTACAAAATATATAAGAAACATAAGAAAACTTAATTTCCCTGAAGAAAGGAGAAGGGAGTTCGAACTTCAAATTGGCATGGAGTAGAGAAGATCTCATGAGAACTTGCAAGAGAAAGCAGATTTCCCAGCGTGGGAAGCCGGCATAAACAGAAGTGCAGGAAAATGGGGCAGGAGACACAGTGAGGAGCTCGGAATGGCTGCGGGTGAAATGGGCATGCTCGTAAACAGAGGAGCCCACGTGCAACAGCATTCGTGCTTCACCTAGAAACACTCCTGTCCTAGCAACGGGTGAGGCACTTGGAGGACCCTTTCAACTGTAGGGACATAGGGTTTGGAGAGAAGGGGAGGAAAGCCCAGTGGCATCTGATATAAGCATATGTATGCATACTGCCCATTCCCTTAACAGGCCATATATTGAGAACCTACGATGTGAAGCTTTGGAGATGCAGATGGGAGAAAGGTACAAAAAGGCACTTGCCTTCAAAGACTGAACTGTCTAAAGGGGTCACAGACAATTCCTGACCAATTATATAGAATAATATGTGATAACATAGGCATTCATGGAACTCTGTGGGATTGTGGAGACATCCTGTCAATTTAGGAGAAATGAGTACAGTATTAAATAAAGAAGAGGCCTTTAGGAGACAAGTGGAGCGGGGAGCCATATGAGGCATTCCTTGTATAACAAGCAGGACATGGAAAGTCACTGAGATAAGCAGGCCTGGTACATCTGAGCATCGGGAGCGCTTCACTGTGGCTGAAAAGTTGAGTCTGTGTAAGAACTATGAGGACGGAGGATAACAAGGCAACAAGGGCCTCTAGAAGACAAAACTCTTTAGTTTTTAGTCAAAAACTCTTTTAGTCAAGCAAAAGAAATGAGATTTAGAGCTCAAAATAACAGGGAACCAGTAGGTAAAAGCTGGGAAGTGGTGTGCTTATAGGAAATGTAGAAAACTCTTTCTTGTATTAGTGTAAGAGACAGAGAGACGAGGAGAAGCGAGGAGACCAGCTGAGACAATTCACGCAGCTCAGGCAAGAACAGCAAGACCATAAGCTAAGGGGAAGGCTGTGAAGAGAGAAAGGAGGGCAGGACAAGGGAGGGAGGTTTACAATGTGGGCACTGAGGGGGTGGGGCAGCATTTGGAAGTTGACCCAGACAGGGTTCAAGGCAGGAGAGGGCTGAGAGAACAGGGAGTTTGTGGCCTGAGGAACTGACTCCAGACCTGGCAGGGCCACTGTGGAGACAAGTACAGACAAAGATCATCCCTGCCGACCCCATGCATCGTAACTCAGACGGCAGGGAGATGACTGACCTTTTCCTCTCTATTCCTTCTATTTGATTCCCAGCTGTGGCATGATCCTGCAGAAATCATCACTCTCTCCAGGAAAAGAGGTTCTTAGCAAGCAGGGCAGATGGTTCCTACACGGCTCCGTCCACCACCCTCTCACAAGGCTAAGAGTGGATCTTCCTATTTCTAAATGTCATGTTGGTATACTTCCACTCCAAGTTTTCACACTTTCTCATAGTTCATCACCCAAACAAACCAAGGGTTTGTATCCATTTAAAATATCACAAAAATAATCTGTGGAAGCATAAATCTCATCCTTCATGAATGAAAGACACAATATCCAAAGATTAGAAGGTGTCATTCATATACACAAGGCCATATCCCACCGCTCTCATTTCTCATTGGTGAGGAATCCCTAAATTATTTCATTCTTTGGGACTTGATGCGCTTTCTGGAAGGTACTAGGATTTCTTTGGGGAAGGGGGTGAGGCTTGCACGAACAACCTGTGCTCTCACTTGATCCTTCAGCCATGGATTGCTCTAATGATAATGAAAACTAAATGACTCTTCAGGACTTCCACCACAGCCCTACAGCAGCCTGTTCCCCTCAGGCCCTTCCCTTGGCTCTCCAGGTCCACTTATCCATTGCCCAAGGGCCCCTCCCAGTAAACACTCACAGCTTTTGCGAAGACTCCCATGAGTTCCGGGAACTGATGTGTCAGGAGAGCCAACATGGCTGTGAAGGAGCACAGTCCAGCCGTGAAGAGGATGAAGAAGGGGAGCTCCTTCTTTGGGTAAACTGAGACTTCATGGAAAGCTGAGGAGACCAAAGGGGATCCATTAGGACAGAAGTGGAAGCATTTTAGGGACCCTGACACCCCTTGGCTCTAGCATATTGGAAACGAAATGGGCAGACCCTGAACATTCCCCAGCTCCCATCTGCCCCTGCTGCCCTTGAGGCCTAGCTGCTCCTCCAGAGCCCAAGTTCCACCTGCAGCACTTTACCGAGAGACACAGCAGGGTTAGCTTGTGGGCGCCACACATGCATAAGCAACATCTATGTTTAATATACAGTGTCCCTATCCCCAAAGCAAATACAAAACAGAAAAACCCTGTCCAAATTACAAAATAGACTTCCCCAGGGAATTCCCAAATCAAGTGTGAGTATGCATGTCTAGATATATCCTTCCCATTTTTATCTTACTGTATTTTAAATCATTATCATAAGCAATATTAATTTATCTTATATTTTCTCTTGACAGTCTGAGGATGTCAGTGGAGAATGCTGCCCAATAGACATTCAGTGAGGACCTCACGTGTAGCCCTACAACCTTCAGGAGCAAGAGTTAAATTGCTAGGGTTATCCTCCATAACTGTAGGTCACCCCGGATGATAAGCATGCTCAAAACAATCCCAGGGACTGAAGGCTTTTGGAGCGTCTTTCATAGTGCTCAAACAGTAAACACTGGGTTTGGGTAAAACCAAAAGAGCTATGATATCAAAACATAAAACATGTAATGAACTAGTCTAACCCAACTTATCACAGGACTACTTGTGACTATGTGGTTGATGGAGATGCTGGTCAGGGGAATGAGGCTGTGTGCACAGAAGAGGTAAACCAGGTGTGTGAGACCTTGGCAGAAGGGACTGTGAAAGTGTAGGGTCACAGTACTGCTACCGGAACCAACAGGATCCCAGCGACCCATTCCCCCATCAAAATACAAACTCCAGAGAGCCCTAATCAACAGGGCTGATGAAAAGAGCAGACACTATCTATCAGGAGGCATGGAACATGTGAAAGCAAGCCTCCCTGTACACCCCAGGAAGTCAGTCCGTTAGGGAACAAACCTGGGGCAGAGTACATTTAGGGCCTACTATGTAAGGAATCATAATTTTAACTCTCAGAGAATGAGTCGTGTCTACACCAATTAAACCTCTTTCTATCTTACTCTCAAATTCCAACCCTCTAAGAGGTTCTGGAGCAATAGATACTACACTTGAATCATGGTACCCATTTCAACGCATCTGAGCCACACTTTTTCATGTTTCTTTTTAAGAATTGTAATGTGGTGTTAGTAGCTAATCTACATCCATGAAAACTTAATTGGTTTCAACTAAAACATTTTAAAACACCATGCTTCTCAGAAGACTGCCTTCCTACTAGAAAACTGAAACTTCAATAAAGATCTCCCTGAAGGGGATGTCAAAAGGTGAATTATGGACCGACGTGGGGATTTCTGAAATCAAATTTAATGTCATGTGATACACCAGATGCCTTAGAAACATAGCTCTGACAACAGATCTCCACAGAGCTCTCCCAGCTCTTTAAACATAAAGCACAGGCTGAGGCGATTAGCAAGGAAACAGGTGACGCACTCACAGAGAGCCCGGGCTCCTGGCAGCAGTCACTTTTCTATCCGGTTGCTACCATTCACCACTGGCTCAGTAAGACTGGCATCTGCGATTTTACTATGTGTCAGCTCTCCAAAGCCATTCTAGGAAAATATTTGCATATTCTATAGCTATTGGATATTGATGTAACTAGCGCTAGTAAAAGGAAAAAAAAGGTTGAAAAAGGAGGTTTGAGGGGAGAGAGGGAGAAGCCAAAAGGGGCTAGTATCCGAGGGAGGAAAGTATTTCCCAAGTCAGGACCACATGAAGAGCCTGGACACAATCCTTGCATTCGGTCTGATTGGATAATAGCTATTTAGCCTGGATTGTCAAAACAATGTTGTATTACAGTAAACCACAATAATACTTTCCACATGTGGTGTGACCCTTAGGCTGTGAGCTCCTGAGGCACTCGAGGGCAGGGTTTGCATCCTGCACTCTATGACATAGTCTCAGCTCGCACGTGGGCTCTACACATGTCAGCCAGCTCACTCTGTGCAGCCCATGAGATGCTCACAGGAACTGTCTGGTTAAGAGCATTGCATCACCATGGACAGCACACCACCCTTCTCCACTCCAGACTCTGCCTCTGGCAGCTATGCCAGTGACCTGGCTCTGCCCTCCCACCCGTGACTCAACTGTAGCTCCCTCTGACATTAGTTCTTCATCTTCAAACCCCAGCTTGTACAACCCCAGGACCACCCTGGACCTGCAGGACAGCCCAAGCAGAAGTTTCCATAATAAACCAGCCTGCAGAGAAGCCGCTCTCCATCAGTGCTCTGCATGCTGATATCAATCTCTGCTATACTCATGATAGCTCATCTCTGCTAAATTTCAAGCCTTGGAATCTTTCCCTCTGACAGATCTGGAAAGAGCTGGAGAGGCAGGGGGTCCAACCCATTCCCATCATTCATTTCTACGCATATACTATCAAATAAGGCCAGGGGTTGGAAGAAACTTAATAAGGACATTCTCAACACTAATCATTACTACCTCTTTGCATTCCATTTCTTTTGTAATGTCCCCCTAACTGGATGAAAGGAAGGCTGCAGAGGAGGTACTCACAGGGAAGCAGCTCCCGGTCTGCTGTTTCTGTGCAGATTGGGTATGGATAAAAGAGGTGTCCCTTCTCCAGGGGGTACGGGATCATCCGGAAAGCTACAAAGGAAAGACAGCACAGTAAAGCCTTGTATTTATCTCCTAGCTTCCCAACCTCAGAAGAGAACTTCTGAGCATTTTCCTTCCTATGAGAGAAGCACGTGCCAGACAAAACGCCTGCAGAGGCCTGTGATGCATCGCTCTCACATCCGTCTCAAACTACATATTTTGGGCAGAACTCAAAGAGCTGCCCAAATAGAGGTGCAGAAGGGCAGGAGAACCATCACTATCGGTACATAAAATATTATAAAAATGTTTAAAGTACTAACTCAATCGAGTCCAGCCAACGGTGATGCAAACCTGAAGTGAACATGGATGGACTTGGAGCTTGCTGCAGATTGTACAAAATGAAAGGCATTCTGCTGCATCTGGTTTAAAATATGCCTAAGTGGATTACAGCTCCAACCAGGATGGAGTTTTGGATACAAAAACTTAAGAACACATGATTTGAGAAGAATTTCTAAACTTTATGAAACTTTTAAATCTTTCAATATTATGCAGGGGAAAATGGGTCAGAGAGATTGACTGTCTATGGTTTGATGATGTCAGGCCACCTAAATTCTGTGTATGTGGCATCGGATGACATTAGGCGTTACACTGAATTATGACTCTCCAATCAATCCATCCATCCCCATTATCGAGTGTGTTATTCTCCCTGTTGCAATGTCATCAGCATGTTAGTCTCACTGTTCCTATGAGCAGCGCTCACGGAGTTAATTTTTCTTCAACAGATGTCCTTTAACGGCTGCATGCTGTAGATACAGAATGGAAAAGCCATACACTGCCCTGGGAACGTCAGTTAACAGTCCTAGCCTGTACACGCGTCCGTGAGGGATGGCAGCAATGAGCAACAATATTTATGGTCTTAAATGCTACGTTTCAAGGAATCATGCTACATCCTTAGCCATTATTACCAAAGTCTTCACAAAATGCTGTCAATGTACGTATTTGTCTTCTGCATACTTCCTTCAAATAAGAATCAGAAACAAAGCCTGTTCTTCCTCACAAGAAATGACAAGGTCCTATTGTAACCAGCATCAGTGCACATATGGTATTTATTCTGGTGTCTGAACAGTATTTAAAAGTAAAAACAGTATGTATGTGATCCCAGCATTTGGAATGTGGTCAATCTACACCACAGTGGTATCTCTGGGAGGTTAGAGCACATTGCCACGGAGAATATAAATCACGATAAATGTGGGCTTAGAGCAGAGCCAGTTTGCTGAGGTAAAAATGTTATCAATTTTCTTCTTGTAACAGAAACCTCTTAAACAGATTAAAACATTAAAAACACCCCAGACTTTAGCTCTTTTTTATAATGGAAGACTCACCCTAGTTCAATCAGACCCTTTCACACAAACAAAGATGACTTTTGCCAGTTAGCACAAGTGACAGAAGAATCGTGTCACGGGTTGTTAAATCATGAAAATGTTGAGGATGAGGCCAACATCTCTCCCACTAGAACTAAGCTTGCAAAAGAATGAAAACAATATAACAGACAAAAACAAAAACAAAAAACAAACTTGCGGTAATTGTATAGCATCCACTCACTAAAATCCCTTCTGGGGAGCACTTATTTTAACATTTAAGCTGCAGTATGACAGGATTTCAATACACCCTTTCATACATGACAGTTTCTCTCAGAGCATCCCCACGCTCATTCTGTGGGTATGTTTCAAATCTCCACGTGTGCCCAGGCTATTGTCCTTCAATGTATTCAAGTTCATATGATAAAAGAAGAAAAAAAAGTTTCCATAATGGCGATTGATTTTGAAAAGTATACTTTATTCAAAATTGAAGTTGGTTTGAACTTCAGGAAATTATTTCTAAAAGAGAAATTAGGAGTACAGGCTCTTGACAGTACTTGACAATAGAAATCTAATGGCTGACTGGTATCTTCAAATGAGAATCTCTCCTCCCATATTTGGTGTGCACAGAGAACTTTATGCATCAATTTAGTTTTTTTTAAACTTTTTTAAAAATCAGCTCTCATCTTTTTCAGAAAGGGTGGAGATTTTGCTAATACACAATTTTTGAAAGTATATAGTACATGTTTCTTGCATGTTTATGGTACCCTTAAGATCTCTTTTTCTCATGTCAGATATCATTTACATTAAGTTCATAAAATAATACTAAATTTTGGCTTCACTAAACAAAAGCAAATACAATTTCTACTTGCAATTCTATCCTTCCCCCACCCTACTGCACAGGGTCCAGCAAAGACTGAGATAAGAATGGGAGTGTGCAGAAGTGGGAAGAGGCATGGCACACATAGCCAGCTTCCCGCCTACCACTTGTCTCTTTCCCCGAGACAGCACTGGCTCTACAGGCCTTGAAGCCTTCACCAAATGTCCAGAGATTTTGTTAGTGTAAGGCCCAAGAACCCACTTATTTAGTGCCTTACATGAGAATAGAAGTAGATCATTTGGAGATGACTATTTTATAAATGACTATGAACTTTCTTTGAGAAACATATTTTAGATAAATTAAAATTGTACACATATATGGTTCCAAACTAAGCAAGAAAGCTGAGCTACTAGCAGCTGAAAGACACAGTACATAAATGACATTTCCACTTCATGTGCACACTCCCATCTTGATGGTGTTTATGTCTTTGTTCAGAGGTGTAGCTGGAGCCCCGAATGACTTAGCGGGCACATGAAAACATCCCACACAGCTGACTCTGACTCATGTACCTGGCTCCTTCCCTCTCTAGAGAATTGCTTCCAGGACTCCAAGCTGCTCAGTGCTGTGCAGGTCAGGGGATCTCGAGTATCAACAGAACCACAGATGACAGAAGGGTGGAACTTGAGAAAATAATGAATTATCACCCTACCAATTATACAGATAGATAGAAGATACTTTTTCATATTTATCTGACATGCGTTTGATATTTTTCCTTTCAGACAGAACATTATTATTTGTAATATAGAGAACTGAGATTGGATCCCAGCTCTATCTGTTATCTTTAGTTTCCCATTAAAAAGCGTGTGCTTTTAACAGTGATTCTAGGTAAGCTAAGAACTCCCTGCCCCCACACTGGTAGAGCCAGACCCAAGTGCCAGGCTGCCCTGGACAGGCCAGGGTTCTCCTCCCTCTGCTCCACTGAACCTAAAGGCTTTGCCTTCTCCATCAGGGAGCACGATGAGCGAAGGGCTACTGTGCGCTCACAGACCTGCAACTGCTGCAACACAAAGTCGGCATCAAAATGCAAGTCTTATGTTCCACGTCTGAGTGCAGGGCAAGGAAGAGTCGTGGAGGCCACCTGTCTTTCATTAGTCATTTCAATGCAGACATAAGGAAAAGACAGAGATCAAAGCTCGGCTTTTGATCCATATTCTTTCAACTACAAGAGTGAAGTAAACTGACCTTGAAAAACTCATTTTCCCTTTGGTTGGATTTAAGCATGGTTTGTCCTAATTTTGAAGAGGGAATTCTAGGGTTTTACGGTGAACTTCCTAACTCACTAGTGACTCTCAGAACTTTAATCCTCTGTTCCCAGAGCCATGATAGCCTGCTTGCACTAGCCACCTATATACACAAATATATGTGCAGTTGCTTCTGAACATGCATGCATAAAACATGTGTGTGGAAAATGTGTGGAAAACACACAAATGCTACTTACAAAACATTCTCACCGTGGTATCAGCCTGTTACAAAGTAAGAATTCAATAATTGTCTGCTCAAAGCACTCAGGAAAACCCAGAATTTCTCTCTTACAGAAAACCAAGCCAGACTACAGGAGCCAGCCTCCCGCACTGTTCCAGAGACAGCAGCAGGATGATCACTGTAGCTCTCGAGTCTGGGTGGCCTTGGAAACACAGGATGAGCCTGAGTCTTAATCAAACCTCTAGGCTCTCCATGTCATGATTTGTTACTCCAAGTTATGGTTTGTCACCAAAACAGAGCAAACTCAGAATCAGGCTGGCTCTCCATCATGCCATATCTGGAGGCTGGCCGTCAGTGTGTCAGTTATGGCTACTGTTGATCTGATCACCATTTTCTCACAGTTCAGAAACTGTATCCTCAGATCTGTTAGGGACAAGGGTAAGGATCAGGGAAAAGCCCAAAAGGTACCAGCCTTATGGAGCAAAGGTACAGCTAGAGGAAATGCCCTGAGAACCATATCTTACAGTGAAGGGCATTTGCCATTAGGTTCAAAGAGAATAAATTAGAATCCTAATCTCATCCTATGCTTCAACAATGGGCCATTTTCCCCTCTCAAAGGAAACACTCTGCTTAGTCCCCCTCAAAAACACCACCTCCAAATCTTATACATTATTTAGTGGATTCTTGTGGGATGGGCTCCCAAAAGAAAATAAAGAGTTCTGTTTGGTTAGGTAGAAAAATATAGACACAGAGAAAGGCCAAGTGATTTACCCCATGGCACAGTCGCCTTCTGATATATGAAACAAGAAAATTAAAGTTCACAGCTGTCGTCAGCAAACAACCATGCTTTCTAAAATACATACTTGGGAAGATGGGGGGAGAGAGCTAAGGACGCGTCAGGACTGGATACAGGTAAAATAGATCTGCCATTTGAAACGGACGCCGGAAACGGCATGACGGGGCAGACTCGGCTGAAAGGAGACTGTCCTTTTGTTCATAGGCAATCTTTACATTCAGTTCAACCTTGCAGTAGGACATGTGTGCGAGCATAGCCAGGGCCAGCAGGTTAAAACAAGCATCATTTTTATAAGATGGCAGCTGTGCCATAATCCAAGAAACATAAAATCTTAAAAGTTGAAACCCTTCCCCTTTCTTAATTTTCTTGACTGAGGGGCATATTGTGTAATATCGGGGCCTGGGACAGTGATGAATCAAACATTTTGGAAACCTTTGAAATGCTGATGTATTGTGGTTGAGGATTCAAGGGTGCTTCCCCCCTTTACCATATGCTTCAAATACAATCTCTGTTATATATCAGACTTTGGAGTTCGCAAAAAGGAGGGGGGCTCAATTTAATTGACGCAAAATCCACTGAATTCTCAAGAATGACTATTTCTCTATCATGATAAATTCACTGAAAGGGGAAAAAAATCTTTTTATTTCTAGCTCCGAATGAACACTTCAGACACAGCCAAGGTTGTTTTGTTTTGTTTTTAAAGATTTCAAGAACACGACTTGGGTAACAATCATATTTAACATGGAACCAGATTCTGTTATCTTCTCCCCTGCGTGCTCTTTCTAATAAGATTGATAAGTTGGGAGGAGTTAGGGAATGGCCTTACATTTCAGAATAAAGAAAATGAGAAGGAAACCTGAGCTCTAGGGCTGGAGACGTCAAAAGGCGCCACCAAGTGGCATACTGTGGAACTGCAGGCTCTTCTGTTGCGGCTGCTGGGAGCATAGAAGAGCTGCAGCAGGTTTGGAGGTCACCAACATGGGACATTCAGGGTATGACGTTCTACTTCATATGGCCTTACAGTTTCCAAAGTGAGGAAAGTAGATAACACTATAAGCAAGTGAGCCAAAATTCTGATCCAAGTCTTCTGATTTAAAACACTATGGTGCTGGAAACTCCTTAGTTTTGAGGACAAATTGCTCTTCAAGAGGACCCGTTTCAGATCTTAGCACCCACATCAGGCACCCTGTTGGCTCAGAACCCCTTGTAACTCCAGATTTGGGGATTCAAGTGCTCTGGCCACTTTGTGGCCCCACACTCACATACATGCGCGCGCGCATACACACACACACACACACACACACAAACATACGTAACTTAAAAATAATAAAACTAAATCTTTAAAACACAGAGATGTTAACCTCTAATTTAATTTAAAAATTACATATATAGAAAAATGCCAAAGATTGCAGAGAAGTGCCTGAAGCTGGAGTAGTAATTCTTTCTTGTAAATTATATGAGAGACCTATGTCTTTTAAAAATAAATAAAAAAGAATGGCTGAAAAAAAAACTTACTATGAAATATTTTTCCTAAATATGTATATATGTGCATAAGTATATACATATAAATACATATACATCTTTTGCTTATTGAAAACACATATGTGAGGTGCACAGAATCTGAAGAGTACCAGTATCAAGGACAAAATGAAGGCATACTCAGAGCTCAGCAGTAGTAACTAAAGTTAGGTAAATTTACTTCAGTTTCTTTCCTTTGTTTATAATATGTATTTATTATCTTATTCCTATTGAAATGTTTAAACCAATATTAAATAGATAGCAAAATGTAATTTTATCCAGGATGGCTAACTTTCTAAACTAGAAAAGAATCAACTATGAGGTAGTGCACCCCAGTCTATATGTCTCAATGTAATCTATATTGTACCATTCAAGCAGATGCCTCATAGATAGCTAGTCTCTGATCTTCTGCTCACTGCAGAGGGGAAAACGCCGGCTTGCATTTGCGGCCTGGCTGTCGAACGGTGGCTACAAAGGGACCAGCCACTCTCCTCTCTGTTTCTCCTGCTGGAGAAAGGATGTGACCATCTCTGCTCTTCCTCAGCTGGAACACTATCGGGGGACAGCAAGAGAAAAGATGCATATGCAAGGGAACGGAACCCCATGTGGGGAGGAAGGCACTCCTCAAGGTTCCTGTGTTCAGAGTTCCTCACAGAGTGCGCTCTAACGCTGGTTGCCATGGCTCTCTCTGGAGATTGGATGACACTGTGACTGACTTGGGCACGTATTATTATCCGATTTTCACAAGAAATGTTTATCTGTAAGTATCAAATTCCCAGTAGATGTTTTCCTATAGGTATCCAGTTTCCTTACCTTACTATTTTCTATACAAAATTCACCCTTTAATCCCAATAAAGTAATCTGTCCATGTGGTTTGAGGCAATCCCCAATACTTCTGCTCTGCCTAATCTGGCAGTTGCCCATGTCTCTCGACCCTTCCCTGTTGATTCTGAGAAACTCAGTGTTGCTAGTTTATTACTAACTTCCCAACAATGCCCAGTTATTTTCCAAAGGGTTTGAAATTTTTTATGGTGATGTCACTCCTCACATCGTGTATTTATTACCTTCTGCTTTGTAGCATTTTGGGTCCTTCCCAGTGGGCTGGATCTTATCAGTCAGGACCAGCTGATAAGTTTCCACTATTATTCTCAGGATGCCAAGCTATAGATACGTTTTTAGTTGCTAAGCTAATTGATCTATTCAGTTTTTGACACCAGATGTAATGTCTCGTATTTGTTTCTGCTGGCCTCTTGGGAATCTTTCTCACATCTAATTAACATTTTCTTTGCGCTCTAACAGAGAACATTACAAGCAATGCTCAGCACAAGAGGGAGGACGTTGTGCACAGGCCCAGTCTCTTGAGTGAGTCTACTCACCCCGACACCCTTCTCACACAGAGTGAGAGGCACTGGCAAGTCAACATCCTTCAAGTTATAAACAGAAAGTTATGTAAAGAAAATTTGCTAATTATCTGAAAAAAAAATTTCAAAGCAACTAAACAAAACATTTTCAGCCACCTTTGAAACTCATCTTCGTCAGCTTATTCC
>JAQHUG010000186.1:1862477-1970664 GCA_028555095.1 Dicrostonyx torquatus
CCCACCACCCCACACTACCACTACTATCATGGGCAAACATATCATGTGCACAAAAACCCCACCACCCCATACTACCACAACTATCGTGGGCAAACATATCATGTGCACACATCCCCCCACCACTCCACACTACCACTACTCTCACAGTGATATGTTTACTAACATGACATGAAGACAACAAAATTCCTATGACAAGTTTATGGTTTTGTTTTTTTTTTAAAGATTTATTTATTTATTGAGTATACAACATTCTGTCTCCATGTATGCCTGCATTCCAAAAGAGGGCACAAGATCTCATTATAGATGGTTATGAGCCACCATGTGGGTGCTTGGAATTGAACTCAGGACCTCTGGAAGAGCAAACAGTGCTCTTAACCACTGAGCCATCTCTCCAGCCCCAAGTTTATGGTTTTTAATGTATGGTGTGGAACAATTCTGTATCTGTCAATTATGTTTTAAATTAACCCTGATTGGCCAGTAGCCAAGCAGGAAGTATAGGTGGGACAACCAGACAGGAAGTAAAGGTTGGGCAATGAGAACAGAAGAATTCTGGGAAGGAGGAAGCCCATTCCTCCCCAGTCCTGTCTCAACCACTTAAGCAGCAAGATGTGATCTGCCCCACTGAAAAAGGTACTGAGCCATGTGGCTAACATAGATAAGAATAATAGGTTAATATAAGTTATAAGAGCTAATACGAAGCCTGAGCTAATGAGCCAATCAGTTTATAACTTATGTAGATCATAAGTTTATAACTTATGTGTGCTTTTCTTTGGGACATCCCGACTGTGGATGTGGGGGCAGGACAGAAACCCCAACAAGCAGGCTCACATGCTACAAATGTAGAAAGGACTGTCTGGTTTCTTTCTGTCAGGGGAAATTTGTGGGAGAACAATGTATAGAAGAGTTCTCACACAACAGAGGCCAGAACAGCTACTACTGTTTCATTGTCCTCTAGCAGGGATTTGACAATTTGGGCACCAATACCTGCCTTTCTGCTGCTCCTGTTGTCAGGGCATATGGCCCAGCAGGAGCCAGGAGGACGTAGGTAGGGGTTTGGGCTCAGAAGGAAAGGTATTCCAAAATTTGGGTGTGATTTTATATATGCTCTCCAAGCCTCTGGCCTTAAAGCAAGAAGAGAATGGAGGTGGGAAAGAGGCACCCAGAACAGCAAAAGAGTAGCCAGTACTCTCAGAGGGGCCGGAACAGACAGTCCTCCTGGACAGAGAAGCTGTTTGCTATTGAGATGTTCTGGACACAAAAGAACTTTTGGTCACTGACTTTTTGTGATCCTAGAAGTGACAAACCTCTTTCTATATTTTGTCTTAAAACAGTGTAAGACAAAAATTGTCTGGGGAAAAATAATGCTATTAATCCAAATAGCAGTATAGTTATAATAAAAACATAAAGCTGGAAGGTGGTGGTGCACACCTTTAATCCCAGCACCTGGGAGGCAGAGGCAGGCAGACATCTCTGAGTTTGAGGCCAACCTGGTCTACAAAGTAAATCCAGGACAGTCAGAGCTGTCACACAGGAAAACCCTGTCTCAAAAACCAACCAAACAAAATTAAATTAACTATAATATAAATACAAAAGGCATATTTTGTACTCAAGAGATAGATGATTATCCCCTCATGAATCTGTTACCTTAATAGAGTCCATTGTGATTTAAATAATGCCAGTAATAATCTTATAAAGCCCCAAGGCTATGGGTCATCAGAAAGATCTAGACTCATACAGTGTTATGGACTATATTATTTCAGAACAATAGCAAGACCATTGTCACCACCAATTCTTCAGCAAAATTAATGAGGAGCAAATCTTATCTAATGAGAGTATCAAAATAAGATTTTCATCTGAGTTTTCAGTAATTATTCATAAATATCCTGCCAATTAGTCAACCTCAAAACTGAGGAAAGTGATATATGAATCTTGGAATAAACCAGATGTGAATGTACTGGTTTAATCAACCCAGGCAGAGGGAAGCCTCTCTCAGGCTGCAGAGAAGCAGATGGAGGTGAGCGAAAAGCAGAGACCATTTTCCTCTTATTTCTATGACTAAGAAAAGCTTTTAAAACAGCTTCATTGAGGCTGGGCGGTGGTGGCACACGCCTTTAATCCCAGCACTCGGGAGGCAGAGGCAGGCAGATCTCTGTGAGTTCGAGACCAGCCTGGTCTACAAGAGCTAGTTCCAGGACAGGCTCCAAAGCTGCAGAGAAACCCTGTCTCAAAAAACCAACCAACCAAACAAATAAACAAACAAACAAAAAAACAGCTTCATTGCACATTTTCCCTGTCTGTGGGCCAAAAGCAAACCAGGATGTAGGGCAGAGAAGATTCAGGTAGAGGGTTCAAAAAATTACTAACTACCTAGCTGGTGGTTATGTCATTACTTAAATTATAATTAAACAACATTAAAATTCAGTTTTAGTTCAGGACCCATGTTTCAAGTCCTCAGGTGCTGCATGTGGCTAAAGATTACTGTGTTGAGAACTTTGGAGAATAGTCCCATTGTTATAGAATATTCTTTTGAACAGAATTGCTACAGCCAGGGGCTCACAGTCTACAAATAACTAAACCAGTTTTTAAATGGAACTTGTGCCTAGCACTGCTATCAGGGTTAAGAACCTGATGAAGAACAGGTATGACCTGTTAAGGTAGACAGGTCACTGGCTTTGGGGAGAATCTATTACTTTTACTCCACCAAACAGGCACAGTATTAAATTGAATCATAATGACTTATCCTTAACCCAACGAACCAGTGCATCCCTTAACCCTCAACAGACAATCTTCTTTTATCAGTAATGGCAATTCACACAGAGACTGACAATCGGCCAACATGCAGAGAATAGGAGACTGCAGAGTTCTCAGCCCTAAATGTGACATCTATACCATTACTTCTCCTAGAGCACAGGCATCATCATAGAAAGGGCAGCAGAAAGATTATAGCACCAGAGGCAATAAATAGCTAAACTGTTGTCAGGACTCAGCAGGGCATATAAACTCATGATATTTGTAAGAGCACAAAACCAGCACAAGATCAAACCAGACAGAAATCCTAACATGGATCAAGGATGTGAGGACAAAGCTTCACTCCAGCTGTGGAACTACTGGAGACTGATGACCGTAGGTAGGGAGTGTTAGTTTTCTTCAAGGATGTGGCTCCTGAAAGGGTTACCTGTGCTTCAATAGATGGTTCTCAGCCCATAAACATACTGTCAGCACTGAGTAGATTCAGTAGGAGGATAAACAAACAAAACAAACAAAGACATCATGTTGGGAGAAGATAATGGTAGGAGGAGGTGAAAAAGGAATTGAAGCAGAGGGAATAGCAGTGACTTTGATCAGACCACATATAACTCAATGAACAAGGAGAAGTCAGGCTGGTGGCTACCAAGAGCCTATACTCCTAATGTCCAGTGTTCATGGTACTGGAAGGTACTCTGCATGCTACCAGAAGATAAAGGTGACTGCCAACTCAGCTACCAACCCTTCAGTCTACAATGGTGGTCTGTCTGTATGAAACACTGGTGCAATTATGGCACAAATGTTGCTGGAGTAACCAACCACTGTCCAATTCGATTTAAGGCACCTTCCATGAGACAGAACCCATGGCAGACGTTGTTCAGGTTGCCAAGAATCCGAGAATAGACTGGCTATGGACCTACAGGAAAATCAACTACTACTGCTCTGCTAAAGGAACACAGCAGTAACATGACTCCTAATTACATTCTTTTATCCTCATAGATCAGTGCGCTGCGCAGCTGTTATCAGAGAAGCTTCCTCCAGTAGCAGATAGAAACAGATAGAAGGGCCCACAGCTGGACAACAGGGAACAATCAGTCTTAAATGTTATGTCTTGATCAAATCCCTGCCCTTAGAGCTCAGGAACCTTTGCAGAAGAGGAAGCTAAAAGATTGCAGGAGTCACCAGGGAAACAAGGGTTCTAGACACAGCAGGGCTGCTATCCATGTGAACTCACAGAGCCCAACACACACAAGGCCTATACAGGTGTATATGAACTGAGATGGAGATCCACTGCTGAGATGTTGCAGTGGACACATGCACCCAGCCTAAACCCAGAAGCTATCTCCAACTGACAACCACTTACAGAAGAAGAATTAATTTTCTCCAATGTAGTCTCACTGGGTATTACAAACCACACTTAAAGGTAGGCCCCATACTCAGATGGCCAACATAAAACAAATTCAATGTTATTTGGAGGGTTTTGTCTCATAATGCCTTATCTGCACATTTTTTGACCTTACAGATCTTTTGCTTATATATAATGGTTTCCAATTTTGTGTTTTTATGTGTGTGTCTGTATATGCATATGTGTGTCTCTGCATCTGAATGTCTTCCTTATGTTTCTTCTTTGGTCAATTTTTCCTTCTATTGGTTTGTCCTATTCTGTTTTTGTTGTTTTTGCCTATGTATTTTCTAATGAGAGAAAAAATGAATATGGATTTGGGTGGGAGGGATCTTGAAGGAGTTGGGAGAAGAGAAGTTGTGATTGGAATATATCATATGGAAAGATCTATTTTTGATAAAAATTAAAATTGTATTTAAAAAATCATCTTGTATGCATGCACAGAATTCTTAAACAATAAGAAAAAAATCTACAGATACCCATGGTAGGAACATATACTCATTGAAAATGAAACACATTATAATAAAAATTGTAATAAATATAATACAAAATTTGATTTAAAAGTATTGCTGCATACCGGGGCATGCATATGGCTTCAAGGACATCAAGCATAGCCCCATATGCAGGCTATGAGGTGACGCTTAGATTCCTTCTAAGCTCTGTCTGAGCCTGATGTGTGCATATGTAATGCTTTGGTTACGTGTACATATTTCTCAGGTCAATCGCAAAATCCTCAGAAACATGAACTTGCTTATCTTTGTGTTAATTTCTCATTACTCCCTTTAAAGCACCATATATATATATATATATATATATGAACTTAAATTCAAACCTTACTTCCCAAGAACACTCCCAATGTGAACACTCCTGACCTAGCCAATCTAATGAGGTCAACAAAAGCAGCTCACCAAGGAGACTTAGCTCTGCCTTCTCACCGCATCTACTTCATGGCAGGAATAGGTTATGTCTATAAAGGAGATTTATACTCCTTCAGAGTTCCAAACAGAATGTTGGCTGTAACCAACGGATGAAGGCTAATAACAACAATGTGCTATGTTTTGGGCCAAGCTTTAAATGGCTGGCAATATCAAGTCTCAACATGTGCAACATTTAAATTAAAAAGGCATGGAACAACATTTCACATCCTACTTGTCAAAAGAAAAATAAATGGAAGAGGGCAGATCCCTATCCACAAGTATGCAGAAATCAATTAGGCTAACTGTACTTTGCAAATCAGAGAACACGCTCTGCCTGTCTACATTAGCGGCTTGGTTCCTGTTAGCTAAGTCAGCATTCTGAGCTATCTTGCCTGCATCCTACCTCTAACTTCCTTCCCAGATGCTCAACCACACGCTGAAGAGCAGCACTTCTAAAGGTTTCGGAAGCAACTTTTCAAAGTCAATTTGTGTCAGAATTGTGTTCCTTATGACTAGTACGTTAGCATGTAAAGCCAGAGCACACACAGAGAAGCTGAGGGCTCCGGGCTGTGAGTGGGTGGTGCCTGCCCCTACAGGCATGGAGAAGAGGCTGTCTCACTTGTGAGGAAGCTGCCATGGAATCTGCGCCAAGTTTCCCTTTCCAGGTATAAACCTACAGAGCCTTGAGGAAAAAGGACTATCAAGCTACCCTTCACATAGATATTAATGCAAAGGAATTCATTTGTTCACATTTCTGGAATGTCCAATACCATGCATCATGAAAACCATCAGCAAGATGGTTTATAAAATATAAAAGAACAGGGTAATTAAGCTACAGCAAATCTAGATGACAGCTATCAAGTTACTCTCCAAAGCCCAACAGTAGGAGAATATTTATTAGCATTGAAAATGTCATGATAAATTGTGAAATGAAAAAAATCTATTATACTATATATAACAGATTATTTTGACAATAAAAATACATGTTTGAACATTAAAAAGCATTGAAAATGACAGATTAAAAGTTAAGAGTAACTAAATATTATTATGGGAGATTAATTTTTTGTGTTTTAATTTCCAGATTTTCTGAAATAAACATTATTATTTTCCTTTATATATACGTATGGATAAACATATGTTAAGAGCATTTCCTGTTCTTGCAGGAAACCTCAGTCTGGTGCCCAGAGCCCATTTTGTGGACCTACACATAACTGAGTCTGTTTCTAGGTGAAACACGTGGGCAGTTTTCCGATCTGTGATGAAAACTGGCTACCGGGTACCAAGTGGCCAACAAGGAAATAAGCATGAAGCAAGGCTGAATGGAAACGCACCCTGACCTTCAGCCACAGGGAGCCGTTTCTCCCTGTGCTGCCTACCTATGCATCAGTGATTCTGCTTCATTCGAAAACTCGCAAATCCCAGAGTACATCCCAAGGAAAGGTGCCAAAGTAGGTGGGTGCTGGAGACAGGCATGAGCACACCACGGTGTTTTGTTCATACACCTGGGAGTAGCCACAGCAGATCCAAAGACACAGAAGGACACGACGAGGATCCCAAGAACACAGACAAAGGACTAGGCAGAGGTACAAGAAGAACTATAAGAGCATACACATTGTATCTCAAACACACGGATCTTGTAGCATGCACAATGTGCTCCAAAGACAAAGATATTGGTGCATCCAAATTTACCTCATGGGCATAAATGTGAATCATGTTATGCCTCTACCTTGATCCTCCCTAACCTTCGTGTGGGGGAGACGGAAGTGCAACAAGAACTAGAACACACAGGCAAAGAAATCAGAACACATTTAACAGCAAGGAAATAAAGAGACTGAGCTCTCTAGGGAGGTTCCTAGAAACGGGTGATGTGAGTCAGTGAGATTGAATGAGCAAAAATTTGCCCTACAAACGTGAATTGGGAGGGATGCCAAGACCAGAAACAAGGCTAGACAATGGCTTGGAAGCATCAAAGGGAATTAAGTGGTACTTAGGGTCTGTGGAAATGTGAGTGCTATCATGAGAGTGACCACCTACATTAACACATGACAAGCAAACCCCCAAGATCCTTAGGGAAATCAGAGCCTCAGGAGGTTCTCTAGCTTGCCCATGGCTGTACAAGTTGCATGGAACAGAACTTGCATTTAGAATCCAGCCTTTTTCGCTGCTATCTGAGGAAGGGAAACAAGATAAGACCACTTAAGACATCCTCCAGAATATGCCCTTTATTGTGGGGTTACTCTGGTTTTCAAACTTCCAGACACAGAATGGTGTTCAAGGGTAAAGCAAACAAACAAAAGACATGTTGAATACATGATCAAGAATAAACTGGGATATGTGGAGTTAGACCTGAAAGAGATCTGAGAACACATTATAGGTTCTAAAATGACCCCCAAAAACCACTGCGACATACTGTGGGGATTAAGATCTGAAGAGAAATGGAGGAGGGTACCATGTGCCAGACCAACAAGCAGGAGAGAGGCAGAAGTTAGAAAACCCTTAGGAAGTTCCTGTCATAGCTGAAGGGAAAGTGGTAGGTGAGAAAGGGACTCTACCAGGACATATGTGTCTGACAGACGTGGGCATGGAAGGAGGAACGGAGTACAACTGTGGATGTGTGCCACCGAGGAACACAGACTCACAGACAACTGGGACTTCAATAGCAGCAGAAGTGGTTTAGCAGGGGGAAGGTAACACGTAGAAATGAAAGGATCTGCAGAAATTTCCTGGACAGATGGCCTGTGAGATTCAGGTGCTATGTCTGAAATCTGTGAAAGAAGCTGGAGACAGATTCGGGCATTTGGGAACACAGGCAGGAGCTGAGCTATGGGACCTAGGAAATTCCCCAGGAAAGTCTGAAGCTAGAGTGGACTCTTCATAAGCCGGCACAAAGAGGAAAAGGGTACCGAGGAGACTGCCTAGAATGCAGGAGAAGGTGTGTGGGGCGAAGGCTGTCTCAAGCTGGAAGACATGGCTAGGGCTAGGTGGCTGTCTCACTGGCCCAGTCCTACCATGCAAGATGCCCTGGGGTTAATACCAAAAGACAAGGAGTGGAGGCCTGCCAGTGGACCAAAGGCTGAGGAGAGACAGAAAGAACAGGCTGAGGGGTGAGAAGGACCAAGGAACCTGGTGGTTGAGGTAGGAGCAATTTGCGCCCTTGGCTGGGGAGACCCTCAAAGGAGCAAAGTCAGCAACAGCAAGAGTTTCTTGAGAAATGCGGCTTTAAAACCGTTTTTTGCTCATTTATTTCCTTTGGGCTGTGTTTCTACACTAGATCTCCTTACTCTCTTGCAAAAAGGCTTTGGAGCAAAACTATGGCTCAAAAACATATATTGAAATAATATTTCTGCAATATACCATTGATATACAATATCACAGACAATCTGCCAGGGTATTTTGAATTTCTGCTTCCACGCTTCAAGTATCTTTAAATGCTAAAACTCACTACACATTGTTTCCTAAATTGGATTAAAAAGTAATTTTCTCCTCTGTCAATCAGCTTTCCCAAGATGGAGAGGATTGCTTGAGTATTTGCATTCATTTGCATGCTAACAATGGCCTGCAGACAGTTTATTAGCATATACAATTACTGGGAGGCTTTCCTTCACAAGACCCTTGAAATCACTGAAATGAGCATTTAAATTGACAATAGATGAACTTTTTAAAAAGAAAAACGGGTAAGTTTTGAGAGGAATGCATTTCTGTCATAACAACTTTGATCCTCATCTCTATTTTCTCATGTCTTCCCATGTTCTAGACAATGATTTAAAAACTAAAAAATTTGGTTTTTTTTTGGGTGGCCTGCCTCCCAGCTCCCAAGTAAATACATGGAGGCTTATTCTTACTTATGAATGCACGGCCTTATTTCTAGCTAGCTTTTCTTAAATTATCTCATCTATCTTCCGCCTCCAGGCTTTTTCCTTTCTCTATTCTACATGTTTTTCTTTGCTTCTTACTCTATTGCTGGCTGGGTGGCCCCTCTCTCATCTCTTCCTATTTATTCTCTCTACAGGCCAGACCCGCCTATTTCTCTTCCTGCCTAGCTACTGGCCATTCAGCTATTCAGTAGACCAATCAGGTGGTTTAGACAGACAAAGTAACACAGCTTCACAGAGTTAAACAAATGCAACATAAAAGAATACAACACATCTTTGTATCATTAAACAAATGTTCCACAAAAAACTTATTTATCAATGAGATGAAGTCCTTACACCAATATTCTGAGCAGTACAGGCTATCTTGCAGGTAAGCTGAGCTTCAGTGATGGGTAAACATCCTTCTCTAAGGAAATGCCAGTGTCCCCTCCTGCCTCAGAATGGGCCCAGTGAGAAGGAAACATGGTTCAGTGGTTTAAGACTTCAGGTAAAATTAAGAAAAAAGTTTTCCCCATGGATGCTTGTGATTTTTCTTGGATATTCCATCCACAATTTTTTGGTACCACAGGGAGCTAGCCATGGCTCCTTAGCCCCATTTCTTCCTTCAGAGCAGGTGTGGGCCTCCAGTTCTGTGAGTGGCATCACAATCACTTGAGAGTTTCTGTGGTAGTGGTGGCCCTTGGACATACATCTGTTGTTCATTCTCTAGACTAGATGCATAGGTGATTTGAGCTGCTGGGTACTGTAGTCTGGCTCTGAAATGTCCCCAATGCCATGTATGAAAGATGTAGCCCCTAGCCCATGGAAGTAATGGAACATGGTGGAACTGGGAAGGGGGCAGCTTATTGCAAAGTAAGTTAGGCCACCCAAGCGTGCCTTTGATCCCAGCTCCTCTCTGTCATTGTGTCCCTGCACCTATTAAACAGGCAGATTCTTCCTCCATGAGCTTCTGCCATGATGCACGCTGTACCAGAGCTCCAAAGGCCATGGACAACCACCAACAGACCAAAATCTCTAAAAGTGCGAGCTAAGGAAATCGTCCCATTTTCCAGGCTGGTTGTCTTGTTAACTCTAACATGTGCTGGGAAGCTGACTGACATGCTGGGTTGGTACAGTCGACTCTTCAGATTCACCCAGAGTAGCTAAGTTTACCTCTTCTGCTTATTAATTAAGGCTTCACATGTCTGCAGTAGGAGGGGAAAATGTTTTCATTTCTATGCTTCTGTGGGAATGAAAGCTAAACTACCGTAAGAGGTCTAAGTAAGTTGAGCAGTCGGGGACAGTGCCAGTGGAGCAGAGAACATAGGATTGGGAGCCCTTCTGGGGACTGACTCTGTCACCTTGTTGTAGCCAAGGTTCAATTCCAGGGTTCAGGATGCTGAGTTTTCAGAGCTGAACAGATGACTTGCCTTGTGAACATAGTGCTGAGCATGAGGGACACTTACAAGAGTAAGGCGCAGGACCTGGCTTTGGGAGTGAGAGAGTGGCCAAGTCTCTTGTGCAAGCTCTGAGAGTGAGTGCCATGCCTCCTTCCTTTGGGTCCCTGCACCACGCTTCCTGTTTTACAGACATACTGCCTGATCTGTGAACTGCTTGAGAATATGGCCCTGTTGTAATCGGTGCCCAGTGCCTGATGTTCAGTGCACGCTCTCGAAACGAATCTGACCCTACCATTATGGTACAAAATACTCAGCTTTGGATGTAGATACCATTGGAGAATACAGAGGCTAACAGGCAGCAGCAAGAAGATTATCCCAGAGCCCGAGCATGGTGGTTCATACCTCTAATCCCAGCACTCAGGAGGCAGAGGCAAGCGGATCTCTGTGAGTTCGAGGACAACCTGGTCTACAAAGTGAGTTCCAGAACAGCAAGGGCTGTTACACACAGAAACCCATCTTGAAAAAACAAACAAAAAAATTATCCCCTTTATGATAAGGTAAAATTGGCAGGCTACCTCCCAATGGTCGTTTTAGATCCGAGCACTGGTGGATAAGTAAAGAGTTCTAACAAGCTATTCCTGACTTGCAACCTAGTGAGGTACATAGCATAGGTGAAGGAAGAAGGCCTCTTCTGGAGCAGGAGAGTGGTCCCTCTCATAACAAAAAAGGACACCAGTGGAGAATACCAGAGGCCTTCGCTTGTGAAATGTACGCAGACATCTCCAGCAGTGCAATCTCCAAGAAGGGAAAACACGTGAACCTAGACACTCTCTCTGTGGTGGTCATCCTGTCAACTTGGCCGGGTGAGAAGCACTTAAGGCAATAGGTAGAGCACATCTCTGGGTGTGCCTGTGAGCATTTTCCGAGAGGATTAACGGAGTCGAGAAGACCATCCCTTAGGCTAGGGGCCCTGGTGAAACAAACGTTGAAAAGGAAAAGCCAAGCAGCACGAGTACGTATAGTTCTCTGTGTCCCCCCACTCGCCCCTCCTTCCTCTCTCTTACCTCTGCTCTCGCTTCCGCTCTTCATCTCCCTCTCTGAGCTGCCGTGATGTAAGCTGCGCCACTCTGCTATGATGGGCTACTATTAGTCAAAATAAATAACCTCTCCTATTAAGTGTTCCATTTTGCATGAGGGTAATAACTCAAATGAAGAAAACTCATACCAGAGAGGTGGAGTCACTGGTGTAATACTTGACAAAGTGGTTCAGAAGCCTTTGGAACTGCTTTGTAGCAAGGAACTGGAAATGACTAAAGAAATAGGATATACAAAGCCGAGAATGCTATAATTAGAGATTAGTAGGCAATTCTGGTGGATGTTTATAAGATGAGAATGCCTAACAATGTAGATAGTAAATACTATAGTCAATAGGAATTGGATGAGAGGTCATTGTGTCATATTGTGACAAATAATTTGTCTAAATTTGTATTCATGTCTTAGTACTCTAAACCAGACAGGCTGAGTTTAAAGGTGGTAGGCGAATCATCTAGGGGAAGGAATTTCAAGGCAGTCAATAATTCGGGTGAGAGCACGGTTACTTCAGGAAAGCTTGCAGCTTGCCCATACAGGAACCACATCTAATTCCGAGGCCAAGGAAAGTATGGCAGGACCACTAAAGAGAACTAATACTTGCTATCAGGACAGGGAGAAGGATGCCTTGAGGACATCTTGGAAAGTGTGCAGACCCCATTTATCCCAGGCTTGCAGGTATAAGAAATTTAATTGCAGGTATATGTATTTAACTAATTGCAAGATTTGTCTCTGAGAAGTAGACATTCCAGGTCTCTCCCCTGCACAGAACCACTAAGGGAAATGTACTCTCACGTTCAGTCATCTGGGCTCTCAGAGGCTACTGGAGCTGTGCTCCTAGGGATCTTCTCTTGGCAGAAAACTGCAGAATCAAACACATTGTGCTAGCTTTGCAGATGTACACAAAGTAAAAAATGGTGGATCATGGAATCTTCTATACTAACTTCTAAGAGAAGCCTAGGAGGCCAGGCAGTGTGGCAGGGTCAGTTTCTCTCAGGGAGCCTCAGAGAGGAGGACAAGCAAAGCCATGACAGTAAGGCCGCAGGTAGACAGAGACCCCAGGAAGTCAGATTCCAGGAACCAGGAACCTCTGACAGGAAATCGTAGGCAGGGAGCAAAGCCCATCCAAGAGGGAGCCTAGCGGGCTACAGCCAGAAAGGTAGTAGTGGCTGGGCTGTCAAAGCCCTTAGGAATGCATATCATCTGACCATGGAATTCAGATACAAAACATGGAGTCTCAAGATTACATATTTATCTGGGTTTCAGACTTGCTTATTCTGGTCCAGTCCCTCCTCTAGGTTTTCCTAGTCTGTCATTACGAAAGAGGAACGCTTACTCTGTATCACTGAGTACTGCAAGTTTATTACTTGATTTTTTTATTTTAAAGGACTGCAAGGCTAACCAATTGTGTCAAATCTCCGAGGAGGTCCTGAATTTGGGCTTTTGAACAATGTTAGACTATTAAGGGTCTTGGAAATAGACTGAATGTGTTCTGTATTATAAAGAGGACATGGCAGTTGGGCTATTAGCTCAGTTAGGAAAGAGTTTGCCTTACAAGAAAGAGGACCAAAGTTTGATCCTGAATGAAATACTGAGTGTGGCCATTCACACTTACATTCCCAATACTGGAGAAGTGGAAACCCGTGTATCCTTGGAACTTACTGACCAGCCAGCTTAGTCTACTTGACAAGCTCCAGGCCCCTGAGACCTTGTCTCAAAAACAAAAGCCAAACAGCAGCAACAAAAGGGTGATGGCACCTGAGGAACAACAACTGAGACAGTCCTTTAGCTTCACATAAGTGTGCACTCACACATGTGAACACATACACACACACACACACACACACACACACGCACATTTAAAAGAAAAAGATGAAAACATAAACAGGGGCCTTCGGGCACCAAATGCGACTGCTGTGATGGAAGAGATGTGTTTGAGTGTCAGCAGGGGTAAATCTGTAATGGTTCATCGTGGGAGTCGGCTTCATTGGAGAAGCACCAGGCGACAGGAGAAGCTCTAAGTGTGTCTTGGAGGGAAAGTGGCAGCACCAGTCCACAGGCTACAAGTCTAGACGGAAGAGGAGCACAAGTACAGCACAGCTTCCCCTTCACCTCCCACTCTTCCCCTTCCCCTGCCTCCTCCTTTTGCCCTCCCTGCCTCACTTGTTTCCTCCTGGTCTCTCTTCTTCTGAAATCCATCGCCCCTACCATGATGGATCCGAAATCAGTAAATTCTGCCCAAGAAGGATACTTTTAATAATATAATATACTTTAATAACTCTCTTCTCTACTTTCATGATTAGAAAATGGAATGAGATTAAACATTTAAAATGCTGTATATCTGAGATGATAGGACAATTTCCTCGATGAGATCATTATGCATTGTATAAGTGGATTGAAATGCCACATCCTATCATATAAAAATATGCAATTACCACGTATCAATTGAAGCAACATTTGAAACATTTCCACTTTAAAATAAACATAATTGGCTGGAGTGTCAACTGACTGCCAAAATTTCCCACAGCAATTTTAAACTATTCCTAAGAGCTTTAATTTCCATTATCACAGAGTTAAATGACAATGCCATCAAAATATCTGAACAACAGAACTGTACAATCCCCTGCGTGTTATAGGGCCCGTAATAGGGTGATGTTGAAATTGGGACCTCAGGGGTCTCTAACAAGCTAATATCAATTACTTTAAGCATTTATACATATATGGTATTCAAGTGTTTTGGTTGTTTGAAGTCTCAAATATTTAATATATTTGAATGCTTAATCACCAGAGAGTGGAATTCTTGGATATAATTAAATAGATTAGGATGTGTGGCTTTGTTGGAATACATGTGGCCTTGTTGGAGGAAGTGTGCCACTTGTCACTCGGGTGGGCTTTGAGGTTTCAAAAGCCCATGCCAGGCCAAGGAGTGAGCGTTCTACCCTCAGCCCCCTCTTCCCCCTGCCTATGGATCAGGGTGTATCTCTCAGCTACACTCCCGCATGCCTCAATCCTCCCTGCCATTATAATGCACCAATTCTCGGAAGCTACAAGGAAGGCCCCAATTAAGTGCTTTCTTTCATAGTACCTTGGTCATGGTATCTCTTCAGCGCAACAGAACAGTGACCAAGACAAGTGTTTTGTAAAAATTTTCAAATATTTGATCTCATTTGATACTTATCCCAAACATTTCTGTCATTTGGAAGATGAGTTCAGAGGCACTTGGTCCCAAGGCTCTGGAACGGGTAAATGACTGCCACAACTTGAACCTAGTTTATAACCTCAGAATCCCGGGCTCTGTTACTCAATAATTCCTACAAAAGAGGCTTACTTATATTTACAGAATAGTTTTGTAGTTTGAAGGAGTATCCAAAAATTATTAATAAATGACTGCAGTTTACTATAATTGAGAACAACTTTTACGACCAGTTTTACATTTTAATCAGAATTCAATCAACATTTTGGCTTAGGCTCAAAATATTGTATAAAGTTTCCTGCTTATAGCATCCTACATATAACCCCGAAGCCTCTGCAAAGATTTTACTGATTAGCCACTAGCACTGGAGTGGTTAAACACATCCTTATGCAAAAATGCCACTCCGGACCACTCTTCAATTTCCCATTAAGTGAAAACATAACCTAGACTTAAGTAAAACCTCAGGAATGACATTAGATCACTTATCTCTACCATTTTCAATATCAACAAAATAAATTAAAGTAGGTAACTCCATACATCACACACACACACACACACATGCATGCAGACACACACACACTCACACACATGCACACCCTCACACACACACGCACACGCACTCTCACACATGCACCCACACACGCACACACACTCACACACATGCACCCACACACGCACACACACACACACATGCACACACACACTCACACATCACCCTCTTGCTCTCGTACTGCAACAATGCAAGCCGGATTTCTTTATCATCTACACCAGGAGGTCTTCATCAGATATTTTCCCAAATACTTATGCCATGTAACATCTGATGTGAGCTGCAGGATTAGTTTCTTAGAGACTAAATGTGCCTAATATCAACAGACTGAAACAGACCCACAGCTAAATACCTACCACAGAGCAGATAATTTCAGGGAAGCCCTAAATACACATTCATCTCATGAATAAAACATTCCAGAAATACCTTTTGCCTTGATTTGATTCCATTAAAATCAACTTCAGAAAGAATATGTGAAAAATATCGAGCATTCACCAACTGTGTATCATGGGGTTTAACCACGAAGACAAATCCTTTCACTATGTGTAAGTTTTAAGTGGCACTCAAAGCATTACATGTTCTGGGGTTGCTCCTGTTTTTCTAGCCAGTCCTGATTCCCTACATTTATCTGTAGAGACATGGGGTGTCACATTAGTGGGAGTTTTTAAAGAGCTCTGTGCATAAGGGTTATTTCCAGAATTTGCCTCATAAGACTAAAACTGATAAAAAAAAAATTCTATCAAACTCTAAGGATTCTCACTTGAGCTAATTTTAAACTTTCTGAAGCTAGTTGCCTAAGTAAGGTTCACCCTGAAAACCAGCCCCCTACCCCAAGTTCTTTTCAGTAAAGTTTTTGCTCAAAAATGAGGCTATAAACGCCTGCAGCCTGCACAGGTCCCAGCGTTGGTTGCAGTTCATTGTTTTATAACTGGGGTTCCTGGGGACAAGGCACTGTGGTTAGCAATTGCTTTCTCTGCTGTCATAATGAGCTCCTGGGGGATTCAGAGACTCACTTTTGGCACGTGCGGATTAAATTCCACAGCTCTGTGAATGGCCTCTACTGCATTCATCTCTGCTGTGCTCAGGCCCCGCCGAGATGCAGCCTCGGGAGAGAATCTGAAAAGCAGAAAGACAAGCATCATGCAGTTGAGACCACTGCTTGGGCAGCTACCCAGGGAGCAAGTATACATCAAGGGCCCCTATGAGCACAGTGAGCCAATGGCATAAGCTCTCCAAACTTCCTCTACAGGGGACCTCTGAGCGACCCCTTCCACCAAGGCCAACAAAAACCCCAGCAGAAGCATGAAGCATGCCTACACGAATGGCGGCAGGGATTATAGTCAGCTGTCAACTCACTGTCTAAATAGCTAATCTACATTTTCTGCAAGGTACCTGCTTCGGTGGGAGCAGAGGGAGGACTGACAAGGGCAGACAGTGTAGGAAAAAGAGAAAACTAGGTTATGGAAGAGCTCACTGGGTTAAAAACAGAACTGGGGGGATTTAAGGGAGGCTCCCAACCCAATGTCCGTGCTGTGGTGGAGGTTAAGGGCCACAGCTTCAGCCACAGGCGAGCCTTCGTGGGCTGTTCCAGCAGGAGGGTGTGCATGCCCAAACTGCGGGCAAGACACCCGCCCAAGGGAATGGAAAAAAAAAACCAGACCATGCAATCTCTTTCTCACCTCACACCCAGGGCTAACTCCAGAGCAGTGCTTGGCAGGCAGACACCACAGGGGAAGCTGTGACAACCCTGGCCCTGCCCTCCCAAGCTGGAGTCGCTGTGTAGGGAGAAAAGATGTTGCAGTAGGTACTGGCGATCTACAGGATGAAAAAGAACGAAAGAAAATTACTCCAGTTTTGAAGTGCACACACACTTAACAGCAAACCTGTCTGACCCCGCAGAGGCCGCTACCTGCTCTGCTTTCAGAGTCTACAGAGGGGCTGAACTGTATCAGGGACGTGAAAGCATTTAGGAACTCAAAAACAATGAATCCCTCTGTTCTTTTTAACCTGCCCGGCCATCCTCTGGATACATGGGGAATGTCTATGTGCCACAGTCACCTGCCTGAATAAAATGGGCAAATGTCCCACTGAGGTGGCATCTCATGGTAAACAGACCAGAAGTGGGGAAGGAAAGGATGGGAGAGGGCCATCCCTACTGCCACACAGCAGGGCCCAGGAACAGACAGCAGAAGGGAAGGGAATACACACAAAAAAAAATGAGGAGAGGGATAGAATGTTTTGTGTAAATCCCAAGCCATCCTTTGTCCTACTGTCTGAAAAAAAAAAAATAGAAAAAGTAAGAAAAAAAAAGTCACTCCAGAGGAATGTAATTTAATGCCAGTCTGTGTTAGGAGCCACACAACCTTACAATAGTGAGGACAGACACTTCCTCCTTCTAGTAATGAAGTGAAGATCCATGGCTTTGGGAAAATGCATGCTTTTAAGCAAGGTCAAAAGGACCAAGAGAAGCTTCTGGAGAAAGCCCTCAAAGGGGACAGGTCTCCTTACATCTGGCCAGCACTGGGAGCCACACAGGCAACAGCTCACTTACTTGTCGGACACGGCTCGGGCTTTGAGCAGGGCAGCTGTGTAGCATATCGTTGCTGACTTTGGTAAGCTTATATCTGTGCAAGGAAAAGAGAGCAAGAACCCTTGTCAATCTGAAGTCAAAGGGACAATGCTCTAAAACACAAG
This sequence comes from Dicrostonyx torquatus, assembly GCA_028555095.1. Lineage (NCBI taxonomy): Eukaryota > Metazoa > Chordata > Mammalia > Rodentia > Cricetidae > Dicrostonyx > Dicrostonyx torquatus. Next base: position 1,880,316 of record JAQHUG010000186.1, read on the forward strand.
ATTAATATGTAAGTCCAAGACAGTACAAATTAAGAATATTTAAGCTATTACATAAGAACCCCAGCCAGTTCTTTCTTATTGTGTCAAAATGCTTTGTTTGTCAATAATCCATTTAAAATTCACCAGACACAGTCTTTAGAAATCATCTTCTATTTTAAAGTATGCATCTTATACCTTGATTTTAAGCAGAGAATTGATATAAATACATGAATTTAGTTATTATACAGATACCTGTGATATAAAATGTAAATAGGACCTCATAAAAATTAATCTGGGTTTAAAATATTGACCAAGCTAAATAAGGTATTCTTTAAAAGATTAATTTAAGACATGCTTTCTTTGTATTAAATTTCAGAAATTCAAACACATTTTAAACAGCACTTTTTGAGGATAGTTTGTAAAGGGTGCATGTTTCAAAAATTTTGAAAACTGCGCCAAGTTTTCTCATTCAAATTTATGATCAATCTCCTTTCATATTAAAGCCTAATTTGTCACTCAGAAAGATGATTTTATAACGTTTATAGAAAATTACAAATGAAGGGGTGGAGCAACTGTGTGGTGTGGATAATTAGTTTACAAACAAGGCAGAGCACACTGGCCGGAAGGGGTGGGCTTGGGCTATGTATTTAAATTGGAATTCCCTTCTCAAAAAAGGACAGTTGGTATTTCTTTAGCACTTGTTAACCAATTTTTTTACTCTGACACAGAAGTAATTTCTTAACAAAGAAAATTTCTTCAGAAGGGGTATGTGTGTGCACAGCACCTGTGTGGAGGTCAGTAGACAATTTGCCGGCATCCATTTTGTCTCATTGAGCCAAGTAGGTTCTGGGGGTCAAACCCCAGTAGTCAGGCTTGGCAGCAAAGCCCCCTTCCCTACTGAACCATCTTGCCAGTCCCCAACATAAACTCAGGCTGGAAAGAAGGCCTGGCCAGTAAAGACAATTACAGCTTTCTCTCACATGCCTCAAAATATGCCCTTAATATCCTACAGATCTCTTCACAAAACTGCCTGCAGCTTTGAAAGAACTACATAGAAAAACTTCAAGGAATCTCACTGTTAGCCAGTGGCAGAAGAGGAACTCCTTGAAAGAAAATCATTTCCTCTTCCACACCAAATACTCACTATCATCAACTCCAGCCTGAGGAATTTCTCGTTGAGAGGAGGTTTCAGGACACAGGTAAAGCGCCACCAGTTACGGGAAGACAGCTGACTCTAACTTCAGCACAGCTGACCTTGACCCCCTCGGTAATGACCAGTCCCGGTGCCTGGGGGAGAAACTGGCCACTCTATTCTGTACCTGTGTAATGTGTCAGGAGCACTCAGTGGAGCAGGAAGCTAGAGGGACAACAATGACCTTAGGTCCTGACATTCGCATAACTGAAAAGCATCTCTTCTCTGGGTCATTAGAATCAGATAGACATGGACATGAGCTTCTACATGTGAGAGGGTGTGTAGAGCCTGTGATCACCCATCTTCCACATTAACCAACCCTACATAAGCCTCCAGGCAGATGGCCCTGCCCACCAAGATGGTCCCTGCCTCTTCCCATTTTCTGGCTCATCGTAAGGTTCTTCTCTGCCACAGCCTGGTTTCTGGACTATTTGGCTTCTGTGCGGGACAAACAGGTCTAGCCTTTCCTAGATCTTTGCTGTTAACTCTAAGAACACAGAACTGAAAGGGAAGGAGGGCTTTTCAGTCCATATCTCAGAATCCATACTCAACCAAAATTTCATTGTCACCACCAGTCATACTACAGATGGTTGCTTCTCTGTTTGTTTTTTCATGTGTTTCAGATAGGGTCTCATGTAGCCCAGGCTGGCCTCAAAGTCATTATATAGCTGAAGATAACCATGAAATTTTGATCTGGTATGCATTACTAATTTTAGTTGTATTTGATATGCAAAGATATGAAGATCAGATAATCTCTAAACACCTTCAACAGTGTTATAGTGTCACTGCGGGTGACAGGCCATGGCCTCACTGCTTTTCTCTCTCTCTGTCTCCAGCTTGTTATGTAAACTGTAAAATCCTAAAATTGCAAAGGTTAACAGTACTGCTAGAGGGAAAATTCTGCTGTTAAAATGTGTCCAGCAAGTTCACTGGCAAATACGCTGGTGGAGCCAGACACAGACAAACAGACAGACAACAGAGGGAGGCATCAAGCATTGTCAACCTGCCCATCTAGCAGATGCATAGAACTCAAACTCCCGGGGAAAGCTGCAATGCTCCCTGGCACGGTGCCCGCTGCAGTATATCATCACCTCATTAACATTTCCGCTAGTAACGTCCAAATCAGAGGCAGAAGCTGAGGTTTGGGGCACAATTTCGATATTTGCAAAACTAGAAGAGGTTATTAAAACCCTCTTGCACTCTGGTCCCCACTTCTTTGGTTTCTGGATTCCTCTCAATCTGAGACTTGGCAACTGTTGCCTATTACAAACTTTAATGTGACTTTTCTGACTTTAGGAGTATAGTAAAATACGGAAATAGTGCAAAGATCTTTGGATGGGTCACTCAACTTTCCAAATAGTTACATTTCATAAAACCATATTACCAAGCACCAAACTAAGCTGACATTATGAATGTCATCCGAATAAACCTTGACTTTGCTTCATCTCACCATCTTACACGTGTTTAAGTATGTATCTGTCATGTCTAGGTTCATATAACACTACAACACCACCCATATAAAGAGCTATTCCAGGACCACAGAGACCCCTTGCTGGCCTTTTGTGCTTGTCTGCACCCTGTCCTCTCTGCACATGGTGGTCGCAAATCTGCTTTCTGCGGTTTTGCTTGCCCTATAATTTCATGCTTTGACACTATGGAAAAGGCTAAAATGATGAGATAAAGAGACTGTCAGATTTGTCATGGAAATGTTAGTATCAGAAGCTGTGAGCAGAGGTAACAAGTTGTCGGTGTGCTCACAGTGCCAGGAACTTCTGCAGAAATTTCATTCTGTGGAAGAGACTAAAACCTAACTCTAAGTAGAGTATTTATTTAGCTTGTTTTAGGATGACAGACTAACTCTACTAACTCTGCCTTTTACAAGTGGAATTTACTGATAATTACCATAAGATTCTCTTAAGCACTGGAATTTTGGTTGGGGTATGTTCATTGATAGGTCATACGGTTAACATTCACAAGGCCTGGCCTCAGTCCAAAAGCACTCTCTTTCTCTCCCCCCACCCCGCCCCGACAGTATTATAATCCAAAAGTACCCTCATTCTCCTCCCCCCTCTCACACACAGTATTATAATCCAAAAATGAAACCACACAGTTCACCCCATTACTTCCTATAGAAATAAGGCATGCTAACTACGTATTTCTCACACGCTAACCTGAACTGCTGGTATTTGTCTAGTTTTTCTTCTACTTGTCTCCAGCTTGTATTTACGTAAGTCCTTTTCTGAAAGGGGAAGAAACTTCCCCATATATGCTAATATGTGCAATCAAACTGTCATCAAATTCTTTATTAAAAGTTTCAGTCTTGGACTCCATACACACGGAAGCCCATAGCGTTTCTGAAGTGTATCCATACAGTAGTACAGAAGTCCCGTTACTACACATTGTGCGTATACACTCGATGGTATTCTCTCATTAATGGGTATCTGAATTGCTTTCCAGCTTTAGCCTGCTATAATTAAGGCTATCATGACTTTGCTTATTATGTACACTTTGAAAACATTCATTTCTTTTGTGTGATTGAAAGTGAAATAGCTGGGTTAAAAGGTGGATATTTAAATTTACTGAACAGTGCTAGGATATGTCTCCAAAGGATTCAGAAGCTTTCAAAATTCTTATCTGATGGCAGAAAACAGGAAGTGGTTACTTAGACTGGAAAGGAGTTACTGGATGCAGCAGACAGGAGGCAATGTTTAGAAAAGACAGCAAGTTCTATGTTTCATTCTGGGTAGATCACATGACAAAAAGCCATTCTCCTGTCTTCGTAAGACTGCATGTAACTGAGTAATTTCTACCTCAGAGTTTCTTTTGCTAGAACTAACAATTCAAAGTCACTTTTTTAAACAATATAAATTCCTCACATTTTATTGACCTTCTATAACTTGCTCCAACCTCTACTTTCTCCCTCTGAACCTAACATCTGCTAGTTTCGCCTTCTACAAGACAACGTCAGATTATTTCACAAGTTAGTACTACAAATATTAAAATGTCTCTTTGGTGTCAGTTTTCCCAGGTAAAAGCCTCTAGTTTCTTAAATGACAAAACCTGCAGAACTTTTGCCTAGTTTTGTCCCTAAGCAATTGGGTGGCTTTTTAAAGTGGGAATTGAGAATGACAGCAAGCCTCACAGTGCCCCACACCTGTCCAGAGCTTAAGGGACCCGTGTGGCTCAAGGAGCCAGAGCCACCACCATTAATGCCAGGCCCAGCACTGGGTACCTGAGATCTCATTTGTACCTGTGATTGTGCAGTCAAACCAACAAAGTCCCACAATCTCTTCAAATTCATTTTAGTCCATTTGCTTTTGTCCTCTGGTTCACAGATGCCAGGAAAATTTTCTGCAAATTTGAAAACCTCCAGGCAGGATTTCACATGTGACTCCATTAAATTTTCAATCTTATTAAATCTGTAGCATTAATTTTAGTGCTTTCAGCATGGCAGCCCAGCTTATTAGTCATCGTTCTGATTCAAGCTGCCACCCACGGCTTTGCTCCATCCATGTATTCCATAAGCACGCTTTTCCCCACACTACTACCTCCATCAGACCTGCTGCAAGCAGTTACTGAGGGCTTGCTATGGGGAAGGCCTTGGCATTATGTAATCATTAGAGAAACAGTATGTATTAGAAGGTGTTAAAAATGGAATGTAGGAATACGCTGCTGTCATAGCTGGAATAAACACAAATCATCTCATGTGATATGTAGTGGATATTTGTCTCTGAGACAATTTTAAGAGGGTTGGCAGGTGGGTAGAGGGTGCAGGCCTATAACCCTCACATTCTGGAGGCTGTGGGAGAGGACTGCGAGTTTCAGGTCATCTCAGCTACATAGAAAAATCTCGTCAAAGAAAAAAAGTCATCAACAACAAGAGCAAGAATTGCCTGTGGCAATACCAAGAAAGAAGTCTGGGATTATGTTGTAGGGATCACTACAATTTGTAACTGTCTACAGTAATACATATGCAACCATGATGCTCCACATTAACTAAAAGAATAGCATTTAAAACATTAGCAAATGTCTTGTTTCAAGAAATAATCAGTTCTATGGGGTCCTTCCAATTCAGAAACATGAAAGAAACTGGCCACTTAAACTAATAAGATAAACATTTAAATACTATTGTATATAAATATTTTCACAGTCACTATCTCATCTGTGTTTATTTGCTACAGACTCTCTAGTATACACATCCTAGAATTTCAGTCACCTCTATCTCTGCTAAATGCTCATAAAACACATAATTATGATTTTTAGAATTTTGCTGGGATTTATTTAGTTGGTGTAATTCTTAGAAAATGACCAAAAAGTATTAAAGGACATGGAAAACACAATGAGTAGCTGTGAGTTTCTGCTCCCAACAGTACTGTCATGAAATAGAGGCAAAGAATTAGATGGCTATGCTCATTCTGCCCAAATTTTTTCTTTTTAAGAAAATAGGCCCAGATAGACAGAGTGGCCCACAACTGTAATCTCGGTTATGGGAAGCTGAGGCAGGAGAATCTTGGGGTCAAGACGAGCCTGAATTATGTACAGTTAAGACTCAACTGAGAGAGACAGATAAAGGGAGGGAAGAGTGGAGAGGAAGGCCCGCAAGCTGGCTAAGAGAAACTCAGGAGAACGTCTAGCCAATTACTGGCAAAATCGGTCTTGTAGCCATGCATTGGCCAGCTTCCCCAAACTACCAATTGTGTCACTTGCTCTTATTTCCCTTTCATATCATCTTATACTTTGTTCACTATGTTGCGTAGACTGTAGCTTCACACTTCCAAACACTCAGACTTCTGCTTCCCTCAGATCTTTACTACCCTACCGAGCAGCTTATTGGTATATACCTCACTCACAGGTATTTAGCTATTTGTCATCCTGATATTTCCATTCTTTTGCTTTCTACGTGTATGTGTGTATAATACATGTATGTGTGATACATATGTGTATGGTGTATGTGTGTGCACCTATAGGCATCTACAGGGGACAGAGGAGGATGTTGTGAGTACCACTGTTATCAATGTACACCTGATTTCTTTGAGATGGGATCTCTCACTATAGGAGAGATTAAAGGTTTAGCGGCCATCAAGTCCCATTGATCCTCCTGTCTAACCCACCACAGCCCTGACTGGCTTTTTACATGAGTGATGGAATCCAAACTCAGATGCTTATGTTCTAGAAGCAAGGACAACCTAAATGCCCTTCAACCGAAGAATGGATAAAGAAAATGTGGTACATTTACACAATGGAGTACTGCACAGCAGAAAAAGATAGCGACATCTTGAATTTTGTAGGCAAATGGATGGAGCTAGAAAACATCATTTTGAGTGAGGTAACCCAGACCCAGAAAGACAATTATCACCTGTACTCGCTCATAAGTGGTTTTTAAACATAAAGCAAAGAAAATCAGCCCACAAATCACAATCCCAAAGAACCTAGACAACATTGAGGACCCTAACAGAGACATACATAGATCTAATCTACATAGGAAGTAGAAAAATACAAGATCTCTTGAGTAAATTGGGAGCATGGGGACCTTGGGTGAGGGTTGAAGGGGGGAGGGGAGAGGCAGGGAGGGGAGCAGAGAAAAATGTAGAGCTCAATAAAAAGCAATAAAAAAAAAGAAAAGAAAAGACAATGGGGGATTTTTTACACAGACATACTGGACACACCCCTAGCTTGCACATGCTCTGTTTAGCATGGGCACATTTGTTCACTGTCCACTTCAGTTCAGTTCACCGCCTCTAGGAAGTGGCTCCTCCCATCTTGCTGGGGGAAGTAGCCTTTCCACCTCAGGTTAAAACTATTCCCACAATCCCTAGTCCTTCCTGGGTCTGTTTCTTCCCATATTTACTTATTGGTGTTCTGTAGGAAGTAAAGGCTGTGTAATTTGAGCTCTTTGTAACCATATCACAAAACAATGTCTGAAACATACATAGTAATCAGTGTCTACTGAACAAAATCTAAATTAATGCACCCACAAGTTTGACAACATTCATGCCGAATTTCACTCCTGGAAGACAAAGGTAATCACTGCTGATGGCAGCTTAAGAGGGAACCATGAATGTGTGTCTTGCAATTATGTTTGCCTCCAGTGTCCCAACAGGATGTGTGACAAGTTGATAGGGTTCTTATCACAATGCCTGCTTGAAAGAGCAGTGGAAAGAGCATGGACAGGCAAGAAAACAGTAATGGTTGAAACAGGATGAGGAGAAGAAGCTTCATCCTGAAACAAGGAAGGTGACCACACTCTTCTGGCTCCTCTGAACCTTTTAGTGGAATGCTGCTAAAAGAAGGTCATTTAAGGCAGAACGACTCTAGAATTTTCCAGTTATAAAGGGCTCATGAGAGCAAAAATTCAAGGCAATAATCTTGAAGAAGAATTCATGGAACGAAACTTCAGATAAGATAAAACAATTTAAGAGGCCTATCGCTTTGATCTCATTTCCTTTTGTTCATCCACCAATGATAATGATCAAGATGTGGTTTAATGGGTCATTACTGTGATCAAGATGTGGTTTAATGGGTCATTACTGTGATCAAGATGTGGTTTAATGGGTCATTACTGTTCTTATGCATGAGACAGGTCAAGTGGAGGCCAACTCTCATATCTATGGTTCTAAAAAGCTTTGAAGGACAGCATCCAGTAGATAAATAAACCAACTGACTCACAAATGATAGTACCCCATAATGGCATCTCCATTTCTGATTCATTCACTAACAACAGATGTTCCAAATGTCCACTCCATTATTCAGGGGCCCAAGACAAACAGGACACAGAGCTTGTTCTCAAAGACATTTTTTCTCTACACAGCCTGTGGTGAGTTCAAAATAAGTGCACCCAGTACTGGTTAACCTTCCTCAAATAAATCATATATGGGTTGCGTACACATACACACACACACACACACACACACACACACACACACACATATTATATAACATCTTTCAATACTGGAGTAAAAACAAAGTGACAAGGAATAGGTCACATTAATCCCTGAATCCAGATGTACCTAAAAGTTATAACTTATACGTAATACGTTTTAATAGGTCTTTGATGAAATTTGAAAGAGTTAACCTAGTAATTTTCTGCGATCCAGTATCAACTACAGGTTGAATATCTATGCTCCAAAGTCCAAAACTTTTAAGCACAATTCAAAAAGCTTTGAATTTTAGAAATTTTCAGACTAGGGACACTCAATTAGTCAAAAATTGTAAACTGCAGACTAAAAGTCTCCAAATGTAACACACACCTGGCTCCAAGCATTTCAGATATGGTATCCCCTATCCCTCCTCTTGTCTGGCAACAAACTGACATCACCTCCATGAGACACACTCGAAGTTCACATTAACTCAACAACGGCAGCACTCACAGATTCTCCTAGTGCCCTAAACCAACAAGTAGAAACGAAAAACTAAAGGAGAAAACTAGTTGCCTGTTTCCCTTCCCTAACTTTTTATGGGCTGTAAAACGCTATTACTGCCTTGTTATGTGATGCTATCACCAACGCAGACAGACTCAGAAATCTTTCTACATTTACTCCTATTCACGATACGATGGAAACAACAGCGATGTAAAATTCGATCCTTAAATTCTTGTTGTTAGTTCCAGGCAGTGTGAGGTCTTTTTGCCCCACCTTCAAGAAAGTTAATCCAAAGTCCCCTTTCAACCAAAGAGGGAAATTCACTGAAGAAATAAAAAGGATTGATATACAAAAACCTCGAAAAATGTGCCGTCTGGGATTTCAATGATTCAATCGGGAAATTCTACATGGCCTTAGTAATTTTGGGCAGGGGGAAGAGCAAGGAACATGCGTTCAGCTACACCCAGAAAAATTCATCTTATGCTGCAAAGCCAAACACCAGATGTGATTTGCAACTTTTGGACTGGATTACCCTGGAAGTTCTGTCAAAGGGCCCTTCTGTGGCTGGTGCCTTGGAGCCAAACACGGCAATTTCAGTGATGGTAATGGCTGGCTGGGGAGGAATGTTACCTTGGTAAATTATGATAACTGGGCAATAAGGATTACCAAAGCCAACATAAATTTAGGGGGGTTGTGAGTGTGCCAGCTATGTGAATTACAGATGTATGCACTTATGAACACTCTTCTCCATCATCAGAGACAGAATTTCCTCATGCATGCAACCCTTGTTGAAATGACATTCATTATCAGAGCTCATGCTTGCTACATACATGGCCCATCATCTGACAGCCCATCGTTTGTTCTAAGTGATCTCAAAGGCCTAGTCTGCTTGTCAGTCTTACCTCTGGTATCCAAACCAGGAGGGCACCTGCTCCAAAGCTCTGCAGGCCTATCACTCTCAGTGACTTACGCTTCTAAGACTGAAGCCACAGCTCAGGGTATCAGTGGCGATGATCATTTTCAGGTCTGAAGAACAAATTGGCTCACTGGCCCATCTTTATGCTAAAATTCTCTTTAATCACTTGCCTAACATACTTGATCTTTTCCATGGTAGCTCGTTCAGAAAGTGGAGCTGGACAAGGTTCAGAGTCACTAAAAGAGACAGACAATGCTTCAACCTTCATTTGCTAAAGCAGTCTAATGTTGTGGTTACAGATGTTGTGTGTGTGCAGCAGCACACCCTGAGTCTACTGTTTGACTGCAATGCACTGTTTCCAAGGTCTGAACAATCCAACGATGATGACTATGGATCTTATTCCCTGCTTCTCTGACACCTCAGACACTTGTTGTCTTCAAAGATAAACAGAAAACAGACTGACCACAAAGGCAGGACGCCTGGTGACCATTTCACAGCAACTGTGACAATGGTCACATAGTGTGTGCTGGTTATAAGGGCTGGGACAATGAAGAACCCAACTTCAAAAGGACTAGCAAAGGCTTGTGTGCTGAAATCTCAACACAGAAAGACTTCTCTTTATGGCCTCTGTTCTCAGTCTTCTGGGATTGAAAGTATCCCCTCTAGTTAGAAGCATGCACTCTTCTGGAGCACACCTATGTAGAAATCAGCTGACAGGCAATAAGGCTAATTTAGTGTGGGCTCAATGTTATTAGTAAAATGTCTTGATGTAACTGTTGCATTTATACATTTTTGACTATTACAAAAGTAGCTTTTTCTTATAGGGAAGTTTATGTCCCTAAATTTAGGGCAACCACTAAAAAGGTAATAGTGTAAATGTGCAAAAGGGCTTGGGTCTGTGTTTCGTTCATGCACACTGCTGTAAGGCTGGAGAGCTAGGACTCTGCTACAGTTTGACTGTGAAATGTTCCCCACAAGCTCGTGTGTTTAAACACTTACGTCTCTATCTAGTGTTGTTTGGGGAGGTTTTAGAACCTGTAGGGCATGGGGCCTACTTGCCAGACATAGACCACCAGCCATGGGCCTTTGATGGTTCTAATCCAGCCCATATTCAGTCCAAATGCTCTTCTTCTTGATTCTCCAAGATGCAAGAAGTGGCAGCAGCAAGCTGCATGTCCAAAAACCAAGCTACACCATACCTTCCCCACATGGCAGACTGCCGCCGTGAGACAAAATAAAGTCTTGCTCCCTTTAGCGGCTTCTATCAGGTATTTTTCTCATACCAATGATAAAAATTAATAATATTGAATCCACAGGAACACTTTGTGTCAGGAGCCAAAATCAAGAGCATTTCTGTTTACAGCTTTCCAAAATTTTCAGAAATATTTTTAAGTGAACCTAAGCAATTCTGTTTTTATAAACACATATCTCTATACATGTACTATTATCTATATAATTAATTTCTATAATAGGTCATACCAGGCTTTGTGGGGAAACAACATTGGCTCTTATCCTCATATTTAAATTGTCATTTTAGACATAGCTTTCTATTGATATGATGCTGATCAAATCTAGAAAATGTAAGGAGCAGTGAGCTGGGCTCCATAGAACCACTAATAGCTTCTCAACTCCTAATCTGTGTCCCATAGCTCTCAATACTAAGATGAATTCTACTTCTTTAGCTTTCATGGCAAACTATCTGCTGTGTTAACTTGAACAAGTTATTGAACCTCTGGGTGTTGCTTCCATTTCTTCTGTGGGAGGATGCTCTTATACACTGTAAAGTTTTGTCACCCATCTTGGTGTTATAAAGCACTAATTGGCCAGTAGCCAGGCAGGAAGTATAGGTGGGACAACCAGCCTAGGAGAATTCTGGGAAGAAGAAAAGCAGAGAGACAGTCGTCAACCAGATGCAGAGGAAGCAAGATGAGAACTGCTGCCCTGAGAAAAAGTTTCAAGCCATGTGACTAAAGATAGACAAGAATTATGGGTTAATTTAAGTCGTAAGAGCAAGTTAATAATAATCCCAAGATAATAGGTCAAAGAGTTTATAATTAATATAAGCCTCTGTGTGTTTCTTTGGGACTGAATGACTGGGTGGGACAGAAACTGTCTACAAACGGTGCCCAAACGTTTGGCAAGAACTTCCACATAAAGCCTGAGAAAGCTTTAAAGCTGAATTAATCCAACCTATATATTTTGAAATTGCCTTGACTTCAAAATTTAAGATTAAAGATATGTTACTTTGGAGAAGAGGTCTTGCTTTTTTTCATTCTTGGTTAAGAAAAATAAGGTTTGGTCAAGGAGGTTCCTCTGAAAAATCTCTGATAGGAATGGATGATCCAACATTTTAGAGAACCTCTGTTGTAGTTTCTATATCCAGAACAGCCTCAACACTGCTGGATGAGATGATCCAGCCTCACAGAATACTCCAGTCTGGACTTGACCATAATCCTAAATTTTCTTTGAGTCCCTATAAGATTATCAGCATGCCTCACCAGCAGGAAGTAGCCTAGAAAACTATGCCCACATTCCCAAAAAACAGATTATGGATGTTTGTCTTTGTATAGAATGTTAGTTAAAAGTTGCTATAGATAATGGTCAGGAAAAAAGCTAAACAAAGGAGATTAGATTCAGCATTTTTGTTTTGAAAAGAGAAAAGGGGAAAATGCTGTGAAAAAATGCTCTTGTACACTGTAAATATTGTAAACCTATAAATCACTCATATTGATTTAATAAAACCCTGATTGGCCAGTAGCCAGGCAGGAAGTATAGGTGGGACAACCAGACTAAGAGAATTCTGGGAAGAGAAAGGCAGAGAGTCAGTCCCCAGCCAGACACAGAGAAAGCAAGATAAGAATGCTGCACTGAGAAAAGGTACCAAACAATGTGGCTAAGCATAAATAAGAATTATGGGTTTAAGTTGTAAAAGCAAGTTAATAATAATCCCAAGCTAATAAGCCAAATAGTTTATAATATAATATAATATAATATAAGCCTCTGTGTGTTTCTTTGGGACTGAATGACTTCAGGACCAGGCAGGACAAAAACTCTATGTATTTCCACATAAGGAATGGAGATGTAGAAGGTTAAGAACTCCACCTACAATGTCTTTTGGAATCCCCAGGGATCATTAACCAAAAACAGCTCATCTAAATGCTTCTAAATGTATTGCATAGTCAGCACAGGCACATCCATTGGTGCTATGAGAGTCTACTAAAAATGAAATGCACAGATTATGATGAACAAGATACAAACATTCTTTTCCACACTACCATCTTAAGCTTCGAGACTAATGTTTTCAACCAAGGTGGCTTATACATTTCTTTAAAAGATGATCCAAAGGCTGTAGTAGCTTTCACAATGAGTTCTAAAAGAGTTTCTCATGACTTCATAATAGTGAAAATATTCCATGTATAACAAATACATGGATGGAAAATATGATAAATTTCAAATTAAATTAATGTTATATATAAAATCCTTTTAGTGATAAATTAAATAGATTGATTAGAGACGGAAAGCCATATTTTGAAGATAACATCAGAAAGGCAAGCAAATATAGATATACCTATTTCCTAAAGAATGATTAAAAGGCAATTTAGCATCACTGAAACTCTGCAACACTATCCTGTCGGGGATCAGCCTCAACAAAAACATCTCTTGCTAGAGTATGGGAATGGGGATCAGAAAAATAAGTAAAGAATATAAAAATATGAGTAAAAGAATAAAACAGAAAACATAGGATAGTATCAAGAGGGAGTTCCACTGAAATCACCCATGCTTAATTTTCCATACACTTTTATATGCTAATACAAAAAGGGGAAGAAGGCAACAAAAGACTTCTTTAACATGATACAAAGGACAACTCAAACAGTTAATTGCTTCAGCACTTTGAGACATCAAGTCATTAGCATTCTGTTCTGAAGTGAAGCCACCCTAGACCAAGTATTCTGAAGGCAACTATTCCCCAGGAAACCTCCTATTACAAAAGAACCAAGTAACCACATTCTGAGTCAGGATGTGTAGCCCTAATTGTTGTCATCAATTTTGAGCAACCTCCAAACTCTCTGACCATCAGACAAAATGCAAGTAGGCTCGCATTTTTGGGCGTCCACACTGCCCCAGCCGACAAAGTTCATGCCTTTGTACAAGAAGCAGAGTTGATCAATGTAGCAAGACTCACATTTATGGAAAATACATGAGTTTCAGATCTGGCTAGCTCTACCTGTATTTGAATCCCAGCTCTACAGTTGCCTAAGAATGTGTGTTCTTTCAAGTTACATAAAGTCACAACACCTCAGTTTCTACAGCTGCTGAAATATAATAACCAACTCCTTTCAGGGTTACTGTGAGTGTAGCTAATGTGTATAACATATTTGAGAAATGGTAGGGCAACAAAAAATAACAAGAACCATGGTAATATTTTTAAAAGTTACAAATACTGCTAAAATGGATAGTAAGTGATGGTGAACAGGGTAGACCTGGAGTAGACACCCATGGCTTTTATCATTGACTTTCTCTTTCTTATAACATTCACAACATTTTAAATAATGATTGTTCACAATTGATCTCCTTTTTCTTTTCTTTTCTTTTTTTTAAGATTTATTTATTATGTATACAGTATTCGGCTTGCATGTGTACCTGCACCCCAGAAGAGGGCACCAGATCTCATTTTAGATGATTGTGAGCCACCATGTGGTTGCTGGGAATTGAACTCAGGACCTCTGGAAGAAGAGTCAGTGCTCTTAACTGCTGAGCCATCTCTCCAGCCCCGATCTCCCTTTTCTTATACTTTATGTCATTGAAAATTTAGGGGATTCCTGTGAACAAGATACTTCTTAGACACAGTACAACCCTAGATGAGCTAACAGTGCTTGCCAAATACACAGTCATATATGAAAGTTTAGACAATGTCTAAGACCAACATTTTATGAAAACCCAACATATGTTAGCTGTTGCAGCTGCTGCTACTGTCACTTTAGTCATTGTGTGGAGTATGGAAATGACAAGGCAGCATTTGAGACAAAAGTTTAGAGTAGTAAAGCATGAGACGTTATCTCACTGACAAAATCAAAATTAGAATGCAGATCACAAGGCAGCGTGACAAATTAATCTGTAATCCTAGAAAAGACAGTTTTCCAAAGGATCCATTGTAAGAAGAATTTGTGAGTATCAAGGATTTTCAAACTAAAAATTCTCAAAGCCAAACTTTCTTCCTTTTGTAATAGTAAAGAAGAATGAGGCAAAGGAAATACATTTTGTCCTCTTCTTTTTCCCAAAGCATGTTATTTCTCGTTTTTTTTCTCCCCATTCTTGTCATTTTTTGAAATCCCCTTTGTAAAGGTCAGAAAAGCATCACTAATCCCTTCATATCACTTCCCAGAACATGACTTATAAAACTTAGCCACTTAACAAACAATAAAGGACTGATGTACCCATAAACCATCCAGAAACCGCTATCCAACCAGAACATTCCAACTTGCAGAGATAACATAATCCTGTTGTTTTGGGTGTGACTCTACGAGAGGGATGGAAGGCTACAATTCAAAATGCTGTCTCTAGCAACTTAGATAAGAATGATTGAACTTGAACCAGGGCAAAACACAGGATGCCCCATAAGCTGTCTACTCCAAGCACTCGAAAGTACTTGCTTCCTTGTCCCGGGCCAAATAAAGGAGCAGCAGCTTAGTCAAGATCCTTTAGGTCTCCAAAAAAAAAAAAAAAAAAAAAAAAAAAGCATCGGGGATGAACTTGAAAGAACCATGCCATGGGAGGGGATAGAGAGCAGGAGACTTGTTTTTCCACAGTCTTCAGTGTCTGCAGCTCACCCTCAAGAACATAACTTCAGCAGCCACTTCATTATATTTCTACTGTAAATGACACAAGCATGAGCCAAGTCAGCACCGAAACTCCCCTTAGAGTTCAGTGGGGTTAGGTCATCTGCACTTTATTGACAATGGCTGAACTCAGAGCCTCTAATGAGGCAGCTCAGCAAACTATGTGTCCTGCCACCAATGAGACTGTTTTTCCATGAATAATGAACAAGAACATCATTTTTGTTGCCAGGTACACAACATAAACAAAGCTCAACATGGGCCTTGATAGAGTGATTTTGTCCATTTGAAAAAAGGGAATTTTTCAAAGTGCAAGCCAAGTCTTAGTAAAGGGTGGGACAGGGTGTTGTAACAAGTAACACGAACATATGTTATCAGAATTTAATAAATCAGTTTTTGATTGTTGCAGAGTGGAGGCTAGACAGTGGGATACATAGGGACAATGAACAAATCCAAGTGAGTTCATTTCTTTACTTGGCAATCAGTTTTATAACACAAGGCTGATGATTTCTATAATGAACTGAGATCTTCATGAAATGAGTCTTGAGACTTGTGATCTCAAAGGCTTTCTTAGTTAAAGCTTTACTTCTTAAGGCTTATCAGACTGAGTGCAGATCAGCACTCATGATGAGAACATGACCTTTGTATTGAAGTCCAGTGCCAGGTAGACCCTTGGCATAAGACTAACTCCTTTGGTACTAAGAGACACTCAATATATGAGCATTCTGCCTACAGTGATGTATAAGTTACATTGAAGCATCAACTGAACGGTGAGATTCTGGGGAATAAACAGAGAATAAAAATGAGCTGATGTGAAGGCCAAACAGTCTTTAGTCTGTTTACCTTAAAGTATTCCACAAATACTTGAAAATCAGTTCCACACCAAGCCATGGATATCTTGTTACATGAGGTGTACATATCTACACAGGCAAAGGATGCCATCACTGGCTGAAGGCTTTTAGTTCCCATCATTCTGAGCAAGATTTTGAGGAAAACAAACAAAGCAGGCTCATAACTGAGCTCAGTTTCCTCAACAGCAGGGGCTATCAAAACCATCCCTTAGGAAGAAATGTGGGTCAAAAATAAAATCCAAATGACATAGTTTGCTCTCTGTGTTTGAAGAATTCCAGGAAATCTGTGATCTGAATAATTCTTAAACGGACTAATGAAACTTAGTAAAGAAAGAAATTTTTGCAATGCAAACAATTCTTATGTATTTAGTATAAGTAATCATACCTTAATATAAAATTTATAAGCGAATACATTTTATGGAGAAAATTATTGAAATAAGTCAGAAGAGTGTGGCATTCTACAGAGAATCTAAGCATACCAGGTAAATATGTATATAATTTTTATACTATTAATCAAATACACAGATACCACCACAGACAGAATAGTTCTAAGTTCTCTAGACTGTACCAGTTTCTTTCCCTGACTCACTGGTAACAGGTAAAGTAGAATAAGTTCACAAGGAATTAACCAGAATGGCAAAGGGCCTTCAAGGGCATCGTGCAAAGAAATGTGTAGCTGCTATTTAGGAAGACCTGTGGGAAAGGGAACATGAGTGGGTCGTCACCACTGTCACCTGTGCACAACTAGCTGCTCTCCATGGTTCTAGAGCATCAACATGACTACCAGTAGTGGCCACAGTGAACCCGCAAGGTGTCATGGGAAGACCTTGGTGCTGCCCAACCCCATAGTGCCGTCTCTGGATCAGGAGGGAATCAAGGGAGGACACAGCTGCCAGAGTACGAGCGTGTCAGCAGTGTGTGGGAAGTGTGGCTAAGAGTGGAGCACACGTTACTTAACGTTTCTGCCCCGGAATGCGCTAAATTGAAGGCGCTAGAAAATAGCCATCATAATGCATAGGTGACAATTCTTAGAGTGTTATCCAAGTCCCACTTGAAATTGTCATTCCTATCTAATCAGTGGATTATATCAAGAAGAAAGGAGTTCTCAAATGCATACAAATACCCAAGGACTTACCATCGTACTTTGCTAAGACTGCCTGGACATCTGCATAAGCTTGGAGCTCCAGAAGGGCTTCTAGAAGGTTTTCATGGATATTGAACATGCTTAGGAGGGGGAATTCTTTCATTAACTAGGAAACAAGAGACCAGAGAAATAATTAATATACATGCCTCATATTTTCACATTTATACTTAAGGAATATAGCATTTGTACAGTAAAAGGATTTCTAAGGTCGAATATTTTAAGAACTAGTACTTGAGGCTGGGGAAATGGCTTAGTCGGTAAAGTGCTTGCCATGTAACTGTAAGGACTGAGTTCAATCTCCAGAACTTATTAAAAAACAAAGCAAACACACAACTCCAGTGTATGACTGCAATCTCAGTGCTATGCTGGAGAGGCAGTCAGAATACTGGCCAGCTAGTTCAGCTGAATCAGTAAGCTTGATGTTCAGTGAGAACCCCTATCTCATAAAACCAGGAAAGGAAAGGAAGGAGAGAGGGCAGAAGGAGGGCAGGAGGGAAGGAGGGAAGGAAGAAGGAAAGAGGGAGGAATGCAGGCAGGCAGGCAGAAAATGAGATACCAGACATTGTCCTCTGTCTTCCACATGCACATGCACACACACAAATGTGTACACATAGAAAAAAGTATTTATTTTTACAGTATAACTGATACTTAATTATCATATATTTGTATAATATAAAAATATAAGGACTAAGAAGATGGCTTAGAGTGTGACTGTCGGGGACCGTCGCCCCAACATAGAAACTGGTGCTTTGCCCTAAGCGTGTTCTCGGAGGCGGGTGGAAGAAACAGGCTTTCACACCATCATCGTTCAAAGGCAGCTCGGGACTTCTTGTCCTTTACAGCATGACCTTGCGTTTATTTCTCCCCCAAGCTCTGCATTGCTTTCCCAACCCTCAGGAATTCTTTATTCACATTCTCCCCCCCCCCAACACCATACCTCTCATCCATACATTTGCATATCTCACCAGCTTTGGAGCCAGCAACTCCTTCCCGGGCAATCTACATGTAAAAAGGAAGGCCAGAGCCAAGCCTTTTATCTTTTGTGTTTCTAAGTTGCTAGCTTTCCAGCTACCAAGTTGTATTCAAGCCATGGCCGTGCCAGGCTGGTGGATGTCAGAGCCCACATGTGACCCTCATCAGCCTGCTTGTGTGAGTCACAGCACTGAGGAGGCAGAGACAGGACCACCCTGGAGCTTGCTGGCTAGCCAGTCTACCAACCAGCAAGCCTCAAGCCTCGGGTTCCACTGAGAGATGCTCTGTAAAAAGCACGGTAGATTCATAGATGCAGATGCCCTGCCGTGTCTGCAGGACACTGTGTGAGGCCTGGAGCAGGAGGTGGGTATGGACTCTTCCCCTAGATGAGAAGCTAAAAGCAACTGGAAGCTTCTTGGGTCGGGGGGGCATTTAAGAGAGCAGTTCCTGTTATGTTGACCACACTTCAGTGAATAGCCCCACACCTAGGGGTATACTGGCAATGCAAACAGAACTTGAGAGGATTGGAAAAGAAAAAGACATGAAGTTGGTTGGGTAAAGAAGAGAAGTGGATCTGGGAGTTGGGGAGGATGAATATGATCAAAATACATTGTATGAAATTCTCAAAGAACTAATAAAATAGATTTATTGATTTATTTTAGTTTTGGTGAAAACAAGGCAAACAGCACCTGACCTTTGGCATCCATATGCATGAGCACATGTATCTACAAGCACATGTGAGCCCACACACATGTGCATGCAATACATGAACCCACACCAACATACTACAATCCTAGAAGTAAATAATAACATTAATATTAGATTACAAATAGTCATATTTAAATGCTTCATTTTTTCTGTTTTTATTTTTTAGAAGAAGAAGTCTGAATTTGTACAAATCTAAAGTGGGAAGAAATCTAAAAGAGAGAGATTTTTAGAAAAATACAAGATGTTTGGTAACTACAAATACCACAGAGAGACTAAACCTGGTGAAGATGGAAACATAGCTTGCAGACCTTAACAGCTACTGGTAGCTTGTCCAGAGCAATTTAGATGGAAGCTACAGAGTGAAAGGAGAGACAAGGGGGCACTATTCTTTCAAGAAGTCTGGAAAAATCAAGAACTAGGAAAGCAGTTAGCTAGAAGGTAGTATGATTGAGAGAAAACTTGGTTGCTATTGGGGCAGGGTAACCTCAGTAAATCAGGAGTCAAGGTCATCTGCTGGACCATGGGAAAGAATAGGCAAGAGGAGTTAAAGACAGGAATGTGCAAAATAACAGGGGTGGGAGTCTGCTTAGAGCAGGACAATCCTGAGAGCTGAAAACCTGGAGACTATGGATGCGCTGAGGCCACAGATGCCGTGGTTGTTGCATGTCAGCTGGGCACAGAAGCAAGATATTCTATGGTTAGCTTGAACTTGGCAAACTGGACAAAGTGTGTAAAATGGCAAGGATCAAGAGATGTGCCTATGACAGGCAAACAGACTAAAGGAACTCAGCACAGAGAAGGACAGGTCCACTGGTGTTCACACTTAACAGTGCTCAACATGGGTGAGAAACAAGAAGGTAGGACAAACCAAGAATTCACTTGTACATTTTCTCTTAGATAAGGGTAAAATTGCATCTTAAGAGAGAGAATCAGGTTCTTTGTAAATTCATCAATTTGTGTTGATTTATTTAACCCCCTACATGGACAACTACTCTCAGTTAAAATATGATGGCCTCTAAAAATAAATAAATCTTTTTATAACACTATCCACGATAGAAATTATGCCAAAATCAGTAACAATAAAGTACAAGTGTTTTGACTAGCTTTATGACAACACGACACAAGTTAAAGTCACTGGGAAAGAGGGAGCCTCAGCTGAGAATGCCTCAGGAAAATCTAGCTACAGGCAAGCATGTAGGGCATTTTCTTTTTAGTGATGGGTGAGGGACAGTCCAGCCTAGGGTGGTGATGCCCTCCCTGGACAGGTGGTCCTGAGTTCTATAAAAAAGCAGGCAGAAAAAAAAAAAGCAGGCAGAGCAAACAATAAAGAGCAAATCAATGAGCAGTCCTGCTCCATGGCCTCTGCATCAACTCCTTCTTTCAAGTTCCAGTCCTGCTTGAGTTCTTGTCCTGACTCTTTCAGGTATGAACTATGAAGGGAAAGCTTATGGCAAACAAATCCTTTCCTCTCCAGCTTGCTTTTGGTCACAGTGCTTCATCATAGCAATAGTAGCCCCAACTAAAACAATAGGCTAGTTTACCCCTGACCAATGGACACATGGTAAGGACTGTCCACTTCCTTTGTTAAGAACATTTTTTTAAAATCTTAGCTTCGCTAAGAATATTTTTTGTTTTGTTGTTATTTTATTGAGACAGGGTTTCTCTGTAGCTTTAGAGCCTGTCCTGGAATTAGCTCTTGTAGATCAGGCTGGCCTCAATCTCACAGAGATCCACCTGCCTCTGCCCCGCAAGTGCTGGGACTAAGGGAGTATACCACCACTGCCCAGCTATTCTTTTGTTTTTTAAAGGCCATGACTTATTGGGCACATCTTTAAATTTTTTGTAAACCAGAGAACACAATTTTACTACTAAAAACACCTGTCAAAATCATTTGGTGTACAATCTGGACTCCCAGAAAGAGGCCTGCAATATTTTCGTTGTTATTAAAGGACGCCAATGAGACAACCCCACACACTGTGACTGTTCTGTAACTAATAAAAGTATTTCTTGTTCTGGTTCTCTGTGGTCCTGGCTGACATCATCCTTTGTTTTTTTTCACTTTTTCTAATTAAAGCTTATTAGAACTCAAGTTTTCTGTCATGCAGCAGTTGGCAAGACAATAAAGACATATTTTGAGCTGCAACATTTAAACATTTATCACTTTTGACCAATTTTTCAAGTAATAATCAGATTTCAAGGACACAAGTCACATTATATAATTTTAAAACGTAATTCCAAGTTTCAGTTACTAAAGCTTAAGCACTGGCTCTTATTAAAGCCCAGAGAGGCTGTGTGCATCTGATTGCTAAGATGCATTGCTGGGTCTCGGCACCATCATCTCCACGTGAAGAGCCCCCCGACCCCATGCAGACATCTGCTCTGCCTTCTCATCGATGAGATCAGGATCAACTTATACACTGTCTTTCTGACAGCTTTACATTATGCCCATACAGTAACACACCTGATGCCCTGCTGAAAGTCTCCCTCTCCTGGAATACATTTCAGATCTGTTCCTCAGCCTTGATGTCTCCTGCACTGGAGCACACTACCAATGTCCATTCCCTACACTACTGACACTTGACAGGTCCTTGCGCCCTTTCATATGTAAAATGGACAGATGGCATGAAGTTCTGCCACAGCTGCTGAAGTAAACAGATACATCACACCCTTATCTTTGAGCTTGGTGTCAAAACTTGACTTACGCCCTCACAGAAGCTGATCTGTGTCATTAGAAACCGTGCCGGGCGATGGTGGTGCACACCTGTAATCCCAGCACTCGGGTGGCAGAGGCAGGCGGATCTCTGTGAGTTCAAGACCAGCCTGGTCTACAAGAGCTAGCTCCAGCACAGGCTCCAAAGCCACAGAGAAACCCTGTCTCGAAAAACCAAAAAAAAAAAAAAAAGAGAGAGAGAGAAACCGTACTGTTTTAAATTGGGAGCATAGGGACATTGCGGGAGGGTTGAAGGGGGGAGGGGAGAGGCAGGGAGGGGAGCAGAGAAAAATGTAGAGCTCAATAAATATCAATAAAGGAAAAAATAATAAAAAAAAGAAACCATACTTTCTTGTCTCGGTATCACCTTTTCTCAACTCAACCTTTGCAAGCCTGTTTTACAGTTTTGTTTTGTTTTAAACATATATTAAGATCATCCTTCATGACCCTGTCTGACTAAACTACTCCACCAGAACAATGACATGGTTATCTATTGCGAAAAACCAGTCAGATTTGAATACAAATTTACAAAGAAGCTGTTTATCACATTATTTGTTACAGTGAAGAAAAATGCAAGTACCTTAAAATGTGACCCATTGCAAAAACAATTATATATAGTAAATATCACTATCATTTGTCTATTATGTATGGTTATTAGAAATTAGTTCTTCTTGGATATAAACATTGGTGGTGACAGCATAAACCATGGTCACAGAACATGGAGAGATCAAATTGATACGGATCTAGAAGCTTCCTCCCTGCTTACCCATTTTCATAGTACTGGAAGCTGCTATGTGGGTTACTAGGGGAAGAGGGGGAAGCCCCTGACAATCTCCAGTGTGAATACTGTGAACTACAATAATACCAACTTGATAAGATATGCCCATGATTGTAATAGTGGCATGGATGTTATGGGTGCAATCAACTACCCTTTCCCCCATTAGATTTATGGAGTGCTCCACAGGAGATAACACATGCATGGCACCAGAAATATGGCCAAGAACTCATGTTTGGGAAGCTCATAGATCCCAGGAATTAACCTACTATTATTATTCTGCCAAACAGAAAAAGTATCAAGCTGCTGTCTAAATTTGTATTTTTATATCCATAGCTCTCAGTCCTCATCAGAAGTGTCAGTGGAGGGCTCTGTCAAAAATGGGATATCTCTATCTATCTATCTATCTATCTATCTATCTATCTATCTATCTATCCATCTATCTCTATCTCTACACACACACACACACACACACACACACACACACACGCACACACACATCAAGGATGAGCTTGGGAGAAGAGTGGAAAGACAGTCAGTGCTATTGCAGGGAGGACTAGGAGGAAACAGTGCTATCTGGATCTGAGACGTTTGCTGCACCAGAGAACTCACAGTAGCTGTTCTGCCTGCACAAGGTCAATTCAGTCAACATTCTTGTTTGCTGTGGGAAGAGTTCATGAGTTCCCAGCCATAAGTGAGGAGCTATGGACAGTTAACAGCTTCTAGGAAAGGAGAGTTAGTTTTCTTTAGGGATAAATGGGCAGTACAAATTCCGGGGGTGTGGGGTGAATGAAAGGTGGAAGTGGGTCAGGAAGGAATTAAGGGGAGGAATAGGGAGTAGTGACTATTATCAAAATACATTGTATACATTCCCAAAGAATTAATAAAATTATTTTTTAAGTTCCCCTCTAAGACCCATGACCTAACTAGACCCAGGTAATAGGCTATGCTTCTTGTACCAGGCATGATTTCCTTCTGTTGAGTTGTGTCTTAAGTACAATTAGACAGTTACTTGTTACTGATATGAGAACCATTCTCACACCTTTGGAGCTACCTTGGCATATTGGCCATTGGTGCAGCTCATAGGCATCACAGATGGGTAGGACTGTTGATTGTGCCCCTCCCTTGCCAGCTTGCATAACTTCTGGTCCAATGAATGTCAGGCTGTAAGACAGGGGCTTTTAGGTTGGATCCAGCTCAAATATTCTAAGTACTGTGTCTGAAGTGTGCAATGTCCTCAGCAGTAGGGACATGCTTATCTTCTGTGTCTGAGAAGCAGCCAAGGGAGACACCAACAGCCCATATTGTTATGGGAGTCACTTAGACTGCTGTGACCAAAAACTCAAATGGAGTTTCTTATGGCTGGTAGTCTTTTAGGAAGTCTAAGACTCCTGGCGGGAGCACTGTCAGTCCAAGCGCACAACTTCATTTAAGATACACACATACATAGCAATAAAAATCAGAGAAAGAGAGTATCAACCTGAGGGGAAGTGAGGGGGACATGGAAGAGGTTGGAGGAAGAAAAAGGAAGGGAATAAGTGGTATAATTATATTTTAATTGGAAATTTTAAAGTTCTCAAAAAGCTTTTAGTGGCATGACCTTGGAAAAGGCTAGCATATAGTGTTACATCAGATAAAAACTGATAAAGCTATAGTTTCATAAGATCATGCTTTTCTTGTGTGCCCTTGTATAAAAACACAGGCATCTTCTGAAGTAAAATTATTTCTAATTGGTGAGATTATTGGTGATTTTTATCTCCTGCTCCATATTTTCTATGGGTTCTAATATTTTTAAAGATACTCATATATATTTGATAGAGTAAGGAGGAACATTGGCCACTTTTAGTAATACTGGCTACTCATAGCCAGCAAGATGGCTGTGGGACGGAGCAATGGGACTAACACAGGCTTTCCAACCTGGGCTGGATCCCTGGAACCCATATGACAGTGTAGAGAAAGAGCCGACTCTTACAAATCTGTGCTCTGACCTTCACACACACATGTTGTGGCATGCATAAAAGCACATACACACACACCATACATACATGCACATACTAACTAATTTTAAAACAAGAGTGCCAGATTTTCATTAAATTGAGGCCCACACATAGAGGGCTTCCAGTCCTTAGACAGGACACGCCCACTCACACCTTTGTCTCCTAGATCCTTCCTTGAACACTCTCCTTCTGTCCCTGGCCCGTATGACCAAGTCCTAAAACTCCAGGACACCTTCCTCCTCATCCTCCAGCTCCAGTTGACCAGAGTCTTCATCACAGCAGCCTGCTGGTCCAGCTTCCCTGTGAGCAGTAGCATTATCCTGCTGCTGGACCCTCAGTCAGAGCACAGTACTTACTCCATGACTGGAACACTTTCTGAAATCCTGCTCCATTGAGGAGAGACACATTACGTCCCAGGCCTGCGTCAGGCCTCTGGGTTACACAGCCCTGACCATGTGCTTCTACTGCTTACGATCTCCCATTATCTACGTGCTGGAAGTTCCAACTGGACCAGTGTACTGATGGATTTTCTTATACAAAGAGCTGCCCGGATATGCAAGGATGATGTGGAAGTCTCTAGCCCTGGACTGATTTTAGAAGAGGCTGGTCACAGGACTATTCACTACAGGACCTCTAGAATTCTACAAAGCTGCAGGAAGGAGCTTCCAGCCCTAAGCCTAACTTAAGGTGGTTCCTCAGTTCAGCACCAGACCCCATTTAGCTTTCGGGTTTGCTGCAAGGTTAAAGCCCGGCCTTGTGAGACAGAGCAAGTATACATCATTCCTAGAATTCCTTCTCCAGCTGCTAGTCACTGTGATTTTGCTCAGACTGTTTTCACCACCTGGAATACCTTTCCCCCTCATTTACAAGGCAGCCTGTCAAAATCACCCCACACTCCAAAGCCCAGATCAAATGCCACCTCCTAAAGTCACAGCATCATAGAGAGTGAGAGCCAGCAGAGCCCACAGGGACCTTCCAGACACTGTCCTCACTTTTCAGAAGAGCTCCCTCCTACCACCACTCCACCACAACACAATGACGGCTGCAAATTCAAGGGACTCAGCCAAGCTTAGTGCTGGGACTATGACTCAAATACAGTCATCAGTCCTGAGTCCAAATTTCAACACATCATGACTCTGGTCTCAGGAATGCCAAGTCTGGAGAACTGAACGACTTCGCTTTTGAAACAATGTTTTTATTTCTCCTTGTACTGTATTTGTGTGAACTTAAGGAAACAGTCATACCACAGAGCGGCAAACAAAACAAAAAAAAACAAAAAAAACAAAACAAAAAAAAACTGAACTAAATTTGGAGTTGTTTCTGAGTTGAAATCCAGCCCCTGCCACGTAGCACCCGCTTCATTTTCTAGAGATTTGGTTGAGCACCTGAGCTTTGGTTTTCTTGGGTCTTGGGTCTGTCCCACGGCATCTCCTCCAGTTCTTTGCCATCTACCAGTATCACTAGCCTCGCTCCCCATGTTCTACTACTTCTAGCACCTTCTGAAGTCATTTTATTTACGTGGCTTGATAATAGATCATTTAAAAATTAAAACAAAAGGATTAGGTAGTGATGACAGGCAATACTATAACAGCAGGACAAACCAATGCTCCTTTCCATAAGGGCCAGAGAGCTGCTACTGGGGGTGTTTCCAGACATAGGGCCTCGATGGCAACTACTCAATACGTACAACCTGAAAACAGCTGTGGGCAATATGTAAATGAATAAGAAATCCCGTGTTCTCATGAAACTTTCTTTACAGAAACAGGTAACAGGCTGGGTGTAGACCGCAGGCTTTCATCTGCCAACCCCTGCTTAGTAAGAAGAAAATCTAAAACCCAAAAGGTTCTTCTAAAAAGTGCTTCTCAGTGATATCATACTTTAAAAGCCTGACATCTCTTCCAACAGCTAGCTTAGCAGACCTGCCACTTCCTTTTCCTGCTCAGGTCCCCAGAGGCAGAGGTGTGTACCACAGCTGCAGGAAACAAGGGCTGGGCAGATGGAGTAGTGAGGGCTGCTCACATGACACTATCTTGTTCATCAGAGAGAAGGGACAGTCTGGGACCTAAAGTCTTCATGGGAACAAAAATCAAGTAGCTTTGAGTAAAGAGGTATGTTATAGGAAAATGTGCTTTAAAATACAGTATCATTTAAATAAACTTAAAAATCTGCACAATTCCAGGCATTGTGACTATGTATTTTATGTTATTCTTTATGTTCTTTTTATATTGTGTCTTCAAGGTGTTTAATACTTTTCACACATAACTTCTCAAACCCTGAGGGCTAATTTTTATCAGGTTTATTTTTTTTTCTTATATTCTTTTTTTATAATTGTTTTTAATTGCATATACACTTTTCTTCACTCTCCTTCCTTCCTCCCATCTGCCCTTCCACCTTTCCCTCCTGCCCCTCATCCTCCCAATTTACTCAGGAGATCTTGTCTTTTTCTCCTTCCTAGGTGGATCTGTGTATGTCTCTCTCAGGGTCTCCTTTGTAGTCTAGGTTCTCTGGAGTTGTGGGCTATATGTGGGCTCTCAGCACTCTTTGATTGCTTGTAGTTCTTTATGTAGGGTGAAGCCTTATGGTGTCCCAGACCCTTAAGCCATTTAAAAAAATCTATTATTGTTGATTAATTGACTTTTGAGGCACAATTGTTCCTTTATGGTGAGGGTTTGATTCTGCAGCTCCTTAAAGTGTTGCTAATGTGTTCAGAAGGCACCTCAGATGGGGTGGTGGTGCACACCTATAGCCCCAATTCTTCATTAGCCACTAGGTTCACTAACAGACCTACTATGAGGAACTCTATAAATTATTGCCTCATCTTGAAAGATATTTTGGAGGTAAGTCTACTGTAGGGTAACTTCCTTCCCTATTTGACTCTTAGTGGGGAAGTTGGGGCTTAGCTTAGACAAGACTAGTCAATAGTCTTCTGGTGTATCATCGAAGTTCTATCTTTTCCAGACCTACATTGACAGCACTGTACTGTTGGAGAAATGGCATATTACAGAAATCAAGAACATGGCCACCTGGTATGATACATATATGGGTTTGCATTCAGAAGCAATGAGCTTCTGGGGTGAGCTCTTTTTTTCATCAAGAGAGGAGAAACACCTAAAACACAGGACACACATCAACCTCAACATTCACTCCCAGCCAAGTATGAAGCCATCATCCTTATACAATGTTGACATTGGTATATCGAATTTCTGATGTGCTATTTGTTTATCTCTGGTATAACTGGTTTCCTTTTGAATTTGGTTGCACAATATTGCATAGTCTATTTATTTAGAAATAAAGTACAAAAATGGTTTGGCGACATAATTTGCCTATTAAGAAAAGACTATGGTTCCCATATCAAGCTTGAATGAAAGCATATGATAAATGTCGAGGCCTGCTTTCTATAAGCCACGTCATTCTAAATAAATCCTCGAATTCACTCACTATCTAGCACAGTTCTGTTTATTTATTTCCCTCTGTCTTCTCCTCACTGCTAATTGATTTTTTCTGGCAGCAAGAAATTGATATGCCCTGCTTTGCCTAAATATTACAGTTTCTATAGAATGAGAACACCACCTCTCCTATGATTCCCCTAATGCCGATGAGGAAGAACATGGGATGGGCCACAGATAGAATTTCAGCTCCAATTTTACATCATCTGGCTATTGTCAGTTCAGGTTTGTTTCAGAGGAGGAATCTGAAGTTAGCGTTTATGAGCTCAAACGGTCAAAGGAGGAAAGTTAATTCACTGGATCTGAAATGCTCTGTGGGCATAATTTAGAACTACAGCCTGTGTGCTTTTTCTCAGCTGACTTACAGGATGAAAACAACAGTTTAAACTTTTCAAGTTTCATTTGCATCTATATAAGCATTTTATTAGTTTAGCTCTCCATGTATTGTTCCTCGAGAGGGAAAGAAAGCTCTTACATATTTTAAGGCGAAGGTAATTAACAAAGGGCCTCAGCCAGATTCCTACTAAGGTCAATTCAAGCTTAGCCTAATTAAGGTTTAAACAATTTGGCCTGTATTATATTCAAACAGCAGATATTATTTTGTTAGAATTTCAAGTTTGACAATTTTAATCAGTTTGAAATAAAGGCATAAACAGAACACAGAAAAGACACTTTGCAGTGCCTTGCTGTCACTCTGTCAGCTATTTGTACTGACACTAAGACCATGAAAGAGAAGAATGAATTACTCACTAGAGTCCTCAGAGGCCCAGGAGCATTCCATTTACACAGATACCATAAAACGCACCCTCCAGAGGCTTAAATATACACTAACAAGAAAATGTCACCTTTAGAACTAATTAAAAAGGAAATATTGAAGCACAGCAATGGAAAAGTAGTGTGGTCAAAATCTACGTGGATGTTAGTTAAATCGCCTGTTCCTCCATGGAGTGACACACACCTATGCACAGAAGCCACTGCAGGCATGACTGTGGTCTTCCGAGAAGCTGTGTATCTCACAAAAACCCAAAGGCCTAGAGGGTTACCCACATAATTATCTATGTCTCTTATTGAAACAATGCTCAGTCCATTCCAGAGAAGGAACATTTTCTTCAGATCTTCAGTAATCAATATGAGCTGTGTACTAACGGAGTCCTAAGAGAAGTGTGCTCAGAAGAGACCTTCCCTTGCGTTTGCTCCTGATGGGGAACCAGCACCACCCAGATGCCCTTCTTCCATGAGAAGTTCTTCACTCGAATTTAAGAGCTCGCCTTCTCAGATATCTGAAGTTATGACAGCACCATTGTTTATCTTTGCTACAGAGGCAATCTCCCAGTCATGAACTCCAAAGTAAACAGTAGTTTCAGGAGCCTCAAGGATTGATAGTTTCCTCAAATTTCCAGGTAATTCTTGGAATAGAATATTTCTGTATCATTCTGAACAGCTTAGAATCTGGTGTGGCCTCACCCTGAGATAAAAAATGAGCTTGGAAAATTTAATGCATATTTTGAATGACCTGGAAGCAGGCCCAACGAAAAGAGGACACTGTGTATCTTTCTGCAATGGCTCTGATCTCCTATGACAGGAATGGCTTCAATAAGCAGCTAAACATACTGACCAACCATTTCTGTCAGAAAGAACTTTTGTTGCCAAAACCACAATCACTGTTTTTGGCAGACAGTCTTCCACATTCATATGAGTAACAGCAAATAGCATGATTTGGGAATTAACTCACTTGGTTACCTGGGGCACAGTTAACAGATACTCTGGCAGTCATTTCACGAGGTAGTATGGAAGGCAACTTCAATGGAAGGTTCTTTTAGGACAGCAATTAGTACCGAGCTGTATGCCACATTGCAACATTAACCTATACACTGCTCTGTAATCACCTCAACCTTCTAGAAGTCTTTCTCCTCCACTGAGCCTTCGTGGGACCGGCATGCATGACTCTACATTCCCAAACACACCCACATACTATGTACACTAGTTAGCTACTGGCCTGGGTTTACTTCTTCATCTATAGCTAATTTCTCCAACATCTGTATAGAGTAGGAGAATGCAGAGCTGGCTTCTAGTTCCTCATAATGTACCCAGGAACACCTCTACTTAGCTGTTGGGTAGTGGTGTCTCCTCCCTGTAAAATCATGCCTTTTTGCCATAATTAGGATTTATATTGTTGTAATTAAACATCTTAATCAAAAGCAATTTGGAGAGAAAGGGGTTTATTTCAGCTTTCGTGGTCCAATCACAACCCACCATGAAGGTAAAACAGGGCAGGAACTCAAGACAAGAACCCAGAGGCGGGAACTGAAGCAGAAGTTATGGAGAAATGTAGCTTCCTGGCTTGTTCCCCGTCACATCCTCAGGCAGCTTTCTTACACAGCCCAGCCTACCTGCCCAGGAGTGGCACTGCCCCAGTGACCTGTGCCCTCCAACTTCAATCACTAATCAAGAAAACGTACCGTCTTGCCTACAGGCAAATCTTCCAGAGACATTTTCGCTATTGAGTTTTTCCCATCTTCCCAAATGATCCAGATTGTGTCAAGCTGACATAAAAATAACCAGGACAATCTCCTTTGATACGTTTTATACTAGCAAAGAGATCCTCAAACACTGAAGATTTGGGTATCTCAGTGCATAGTCTTACCTTTGACCTCAAATTATCTGCAGTGTCCTTAATTCTAGTCCATGTTAACATCCTGTATAATAGACTCTAATCAAAGCAAGATTAATTAAGAAACCTAAGGTCATATTCAAACTCCTGACTGACATCATCTAGTCATGTTCGAACAAAAATGAAAGCATGCATTGCTCTGACCAAAGGACACTGCACCCCAATTATACCATTATTCCCTTACTAAATCTCTCTCCTTTTCTAAAGAGACTCCCAGGAGTGGACCTTTAAAGGTCTAGCCTGACCCCTGGTTCTGGTCCTACTCTGCACGACTGGTCTTCTACAATGAGGGGCTTCCACTGAAAGACCCCACCAATTTGAACACTGCCATGAACTCTGCTGTGCGTTCTCTTCCGTGTGGACTGGAAGCTTCTGGAGCCATGACTACAAATCTTTGCTTCCTTAAACTGTTCCTGCAGGTATTTTGTCTCAGTGATGCAAAAGCCTTAAATAACTCGTAAGCTTCTCACCTGCTGAGGTGTGCATCCACTCAGCATCCTGAAATCTCCTTTTAGAGAAGGAATGGGTACCGCGGATCTCAACAGCTGTGAGGAACTCCTGCTTTGTCATGAGTCGGTTCCCTTCCTAGTTACGTCAGCAGTGGGACTCCGCTAAGGTGCCTGGGTTAAGAACTTGTCAACATCTCAGGTTTCTTTGACTATATATAGTCTTTTTTTCATCTCAAATCTATTTAAAATTTAACAAGAACTCTGTAAAATAGTCACTGAGAGCCCGTGAGATGGCTCAGAGGGTAACTATGCTTGCCACCAAGCCTGATGACCTGAATTCAATCCCATCCCTAGAACTCCTAAGTAGGAGAGAAGTGAACCATGCAACTTGTCCTCTGACCACTAAACTTGTGCTGTGTGCGCACGCACATACACCCCCCCCCACACACACACAGAAAATAATTCAGTAATTTAAAAAAAAAAAAAACATTAGTGCTCTTATGCCAGGCATACAGAACTACACTATACTGTTTTACTAAGCCTCGGTAACATGTGGATCCCCTGGCTCCCAGAGATCACCTTTATTCAGTTGTTGGGGCATTAACCCAAGAGCAACCTACAACAACATCTATCACTTTGTGGAGAATGCAGTACCCCATGTACACAACCAAAAGTCACATCATCTGTGCCTCTGAAACCTGGTCTAGGCCTCCCCAGTCCTTTGCCTCTCCAAGTAGCCAAACACGACAGGTGAGGGCCTGCCCAGCATCGGCAGAAGCAAGGACTGCAGGGAGACACCCTTGTCACACTCTTCCCTGCTTCCTTCTTCACAGCTCTGGTAAGCAACAGTACAAGGAAGTGGTCACTCTTAGAATGTCCTAGTCCATATTTGTGATCCCAGTACCACTGCTCACCAAGGAGGGCACAAGGCTGGCAGACGGTTCACACTTTTCTTTTGTATCCTGTGATGCTATCTTGGTCAAGCAGAGGGTAAATGACAGTAACAACCCCCCACCTACATAATGCTGGGGTCGGGGCTATTTATGTTGTTGGGGGTTGGTTCACATAGTTTAAAGAAATTCTTATTATCATTAAAACAAAATTCTTTTTGCCAACTCATATAGGTATACAATGAAATGTGGATGATATCTGTTTCCTGGCCTGTATCTCCCCAACATGCTCGCTCCAAATTCCTGTCTTTTTTAAAATAGAATAGTTCATTACCATATGTGAATGGGTGTGAGGCTACCCTCAATTCTATTTCTTAAACTTTGTGAATTAATTCAATCTACAACTCATCTGGGGTTGTTGCCCTATCAAGATCCTCTACGGCAGCTCCAAGCATTTGGGATATGTAATTCATCAGTGACAAGAGAAAAGCTGCAAAAGGAAAGGCAGACAAGAGCAGCAATTCCTGTGTGTGTGTGTGTGTTTGTGTGTGTGTGTGTTTGTGTGTGTGTGTTTGTGTGTGTGTGTGTGAGTGAAGGGTATAGTCTGCATCCCAGACAAGAGCAGCAATTCCTCTGTGTGTGTGTGTGTGTGTGTGTGAGTGAAGGGTATAGTCTGCATCCCAGACAAGAGCAGCAATTCCTATGTGTGTGTGTGTGTATGTGTGTGTGTGTGTGTGTGTGTGAGTGAAGGGTATAGTCTGCATCCCAGACAAGAGCAGCAATTCCTCTGTGTGTGTGTGTGTGTGTGTGTGTATGTGTCTGAAGGGTACATTCTGCATCTCAGACAAGAGTGACAATTCCTGTGTGTGTGTGTGTGTGTGTGTGAAGGGTATATTCTACATCCCAGACAAGAGTGGCAATTCCTGTGGGTGTGTCTGTGTGTCTGAGGATATATTCTGCATCTCAGACAAGTGTGTGTGTGTGTGTGTGTGTGTGTCTGAGGGTATACTCTGCATCTCAGACAAGAGCAGCAATTTCTCTGTGTGTGTCAGAAGGGTAATTCTCCATCCCAGAAGTGGCAAAAGTAGTTCCTATATCCTCAGAGAAAGAAAAGAGACATCTCTCTTAAAACCCACGCTCTGTGAGGACACCAGGAGAGTTATGAGGGAGGCACTCACACTCAAGTCTTCTTCAAAGCTCCACACAGCTCCCACCACAGCAGTGAAAGAACACAATGGACTTCCAAATGGAAATGGAAGACAGACAAGCACATCAGCCTTCCCTGCAAAGAAACCTACTGAAAAGATAAGATGCTATAAGGAGATAAATCTGTATCTCCCCGGGTGGGGAAGTTGCAGTTGCCAGAGTCTAGAACAAGGGGAAAAGTCAAGGAAGTGTCAGCCTTTCTCCTGAGAGGGTCCCCAGCAAGGCTCCAAATTTGAAGTTGCCAGAGACAAAGCAGGAGGGGGCTGTGAGGCAGCAGCTAGGCTGACAGCAGACCAGCTGGGCTAAGCAGTCCTTGGAGTCTAACAGGGAAACTGCCTGCAATACAACTAGAGAGGACTCAGTGTCTGGCTTCTTTACAAAATTAGCCTTAAATGTGTGGGTCCTAAACTGTCAGATAAGTCCTATCTCAGTGCTTGACGGGAAATGTGGTGGAAATGCTCCTATCTCCTCCCCTCCAGGTATTCATTTATTAATTAATTTAGCAAACTGAGTACACATCATGAGCCATTGAAGAGGGTGGGGTTTGTCCCTTGTAGAATCTTCTTGGCAGGGGAGTTGGAGAATAGACATTATCCCTATAAACAAATAATAACTAGATTATTTCAAAAGCTAAAGGGGGGATTAAAAAGTAGGACAAGATGTGATTGCTAGCAATACTGTAGAGAGAGTGTGTGTCACACATACACAACATGGGGGTTCCTTTAGACAGATATCCTGAAAGACTGGGACCTGGACAGAGTCCTGGGCAGAATCTAAACAAGAACCAAGTCTGGCACAAAGAGCAACCCAATGTGGCTAACATTCTAATGAATGGCAGAAACACAGCCCTACTTGGAAGAAGCTGCAGCCTTGTAAGGAGTTTGAGTTTGTATTTTATCCTAAATGCAGTGACCATTCAGTTACAGCTTCTAAGCACAAAAGGGACAAATTCTGATAGGTGTGAAAACTAGTCTGGGTCACATGCAAATAGCTACATCATTAGGGAACAAATGACAGGTGTTTGTAAGCTTAATAAATGATCAAGAATGTAAATGTAGAATATAAATAATTGGGAACACTAAAAGAATAAAATAAAAACTCCAAATTTTGAACATATGCAAGACATTTTTACTGGAAGAGGTGAAAGAGAAAAGGGACATGATAGATACCAACAATGAGAGGATGAAAACCAATCAGCAATTAATCTGCTACTCTCCACAGAATAATAAAAGCAACAAACACAAATGGGATAAATAAAAAAAAGTATAAAACCTTCATTTTTTTTTTTTTACTTAAATAGTGCTCAACAAGATCAATAGAGCCACATGACCTTTGAAGTTAAAGAAAGCTGGATTACAGCAAAGAGAACCAGACAAATGGGAACTTCTAACAGAACAAAAATGCACAGAACTGAAAACGGTGCTGCAAGACAAAGGTAAAACAAGAAGACATGTAGACATGTAACACACACTGTGTCACACATTTTGTAAGATGGTGTAGTAGGGCTTCTTGGGAATCAGTAAGACAGCATCATCCAGGCACCAGAGGAACAAGTGGAGCGTCTTACCACACACCTACAGGACCTCTAGAATTCAGATATCATCACTTCTCTTCTACGGTGGTTCAAAATGGCCAGAGCTACTTACAGGTCACAAAGGGCCATGCCATTATTTAAGGTAAAAATTAACAGGTGCTTTTTTTTTTTTTTGCAAAAACTTCAAAACAGAACACTTCCTCCTGAGCCTGTCTCACTTAGTTTCTACACCTTAGCCGACAAGAACACCATTCCTTATAAGGCAAAATCTTCATAATCATATCCTGATTTCTGATCTTCCAATGTTACACATATGGTTGGTTGGCAACTTCTCTCAGTTATGCCTTCGAAAACCACAGACTAATCACTGAGCCCCTCTGCTACCAGGCCAGCCTGGGCCACACTTCTCTTTGCTCCTGTCTGCCCTCCCCGCGTTTCCCTCACCACACTGCAGTCTGTGAAAATTAAGACTTCTGTTATTCCTCTGCTCAAATCTTTGTAAGGCTCCCCAATTCATTTACAGTCTAAGTGGACTTTACCACCATCTGCACACCTACGGGGCCTCTGAGGCCCTCCTTTCTCTTCCTGCATCACTCTGACCTGCTCACCCAGGACTCCTTTGTTGTTAGTGGTACATTCCAGGTGCTCTCCTGCCTTAGGGCTCTTGAGGCCATATCATAAGACTAATATCCACTTCAGTCTTTGTATAAATGTCACTTTCTGCCGGGCGGTGGTGGCGCACACCTTTAATCCCAGCACTCGGGAGGCAGAGGCAGGCGGATCTTTGTGAGTTCGAGACCAGCCTGGTCTACAAGAGCTAGTTCCAGCGCAGGCTCCAAAGCCACAGAGAAACCCTGTCTCGAAAAACAAAATAAATAAATAAATAAATATAAATGTCACTTTCTATACCATGCATACCTCTGACTTCCCTGAATTAACTCTTCTCTGTCCCTGTGCTTCTTCAGCCTAGATCTTCCTTGCATGGCTTTTTCTTAATAGCCTTGATGATACAGCACTCTAATGTACTATGAAAATAAGTATATTATGTTTATTAGTTATTTAGGAGAGTTCTACTCTCTCCTAGAATATAAGCTGGGTAAGAGCCTTTGAGTTGTTCATTGATCTAGAAACCACAAAGAACAGAAACTGACATGGAGAGACAGCCCACATATTTTTTTTTGTTGAATAAATATATAGATGGTGAATGGTTTAGGACACAGTAGGTATAGCAAAACCAAAATCAGGTTGCGGGATAAAAGGGAAAGAGAAGGTAGAGAATCAGAAAAAAAAAAGCAGGCCAGACAAGAGCCATTGAAGAAAACCAGAAGAGAATTCAGGAAAGACAGTAAACAGCACTAAAAATCTAAAAGAACTAGTGTGAATACAGCTGAGACACAGGAACCAGGTTCTTGGTTCTCCTCCTCCACACCCCTGTTCATGGCCAGCACTCCAGGGCTTTCAGTGTTGCTAAAATTATTGCTGTGAATCTAACTTATATGACAAGAGAGTTCTTATGTACATAGCATTAACTTTCAAGGCTTACCCTCTATTTGTACATAGAGCAAAGAAAGAATCTAGAAATGTGTCAGCAATCACCATAGCAACAGCTAATTATATTATTTCATTGTCTTTAACTCAATGGTACATCTGTATATCTTTAAAGATTAGAAAATAAATCATTCAAGTGTATGCTTGGCTGCCTACAGGTAATAAAAGCATCCTTCCCATTCTCCATCCTCATACAAGGAGGATGTACTTTCTTTAATTATTCACCTTAACAACCTCTAATAATCTTAATAACCTCTTGATAACAATCAAGTTATCAACCAAATCAAGTTGCCCATGACAATCCATAACAATCTTAAATAAACAAAAGGAACTGTATATAAGGAAAGCACATGACTTATGGAGTAAAAAGTCAAAAAGGGAAGGAAAAGAGCTATAAAAATTAAGAATGAACAAATGTTGCAAAGAGGAAATAGAAATAGGCCCTCAAAAATGTTCATTTAGCATCCTTCCTAAAAGAACCTTTGCGCTTTTATAAAAAGAGCAGAGACAGAGAGGGAGGTCAGTCAGTAAAGTTAATTTCCTGCAAGTGTAAGGGTCTGAGTCCAATTCCCATAACCCAATGTTTTTTTTAAATGTGCAAGTGTAATCTCAGCATTGGGGAGGTGAAGTCAGCCAGACTAACTTACTTGGCAAGTTAAAGACCAGTGAGCAACCCTGTCTAAAAGTAGATGGTTCCTGAGGAATAAAACCTGAGGTCATCTGTGGCCTCTGCCTCCACATGTGTGTGTTCACACACATACACACACACACACACACACACACACACACACACACGAAACTCCTATAAAAATATATCTCACAATTAGTCCAGGGCACACTAGTTCTCTTTTACAAGTCATCGATTTTATAAATCATTTTGCTAGTTAATAAATAGCAAAATGAAAATCAGCAGTCCTTAATGGTTTTAACTAATCCCAGAGGTGTATATGTATGTTTTTAATGGTGTATCATATGTGTCAGTGTGTGTGTCTACATATGTGTGTGTAGGTTAGAGGTCATCATCAGGTGTCTGTCTCAAACACTGTCCACCTTATTTCTTTTATTCCTCTACATTTTTATTTTATTAAGAATAGGCAATTCCTTAGGCAAAGTTTATTCTCCATTATAGAAACTGCCTAGCCAAGGCAAGGGCAAGGGGACCATTGCTACCATCAACTCACACCCAGAGAGAGAACAATGACTTGTTATCTTTAATTTCATCCAAATTCTGGAGATGTATACGGTACTTCATAGGCAGTCCCAAGGTCCACCTTATGTTTTTGAGGCAGAATCTCTTGCTGAACCCAGAGCTCACAATTGACTAGACAGGCTGGCCAAGCAAGCCTCTGGCTCCTCCTGGGCTTGACTCTTTGCTAAGATTATAGGTGTGCACCCCTGTGCCTGGCTTCTAAAGGTAGATGGGTGATAGAGACTAGAATTCAGGTCCTCATACTTGGGTGGCAGGCATTCATCACTTGAGCCATCTCTCCAACCATATGTTTTTTAACAAATGCTCTGGAATTTTAAATTCTAGTTTAGTTATCATAAGAAAATAATATGCTTATTATAATAATTCAATATTACATAAAAATTTTAAAGGCTAGTATAATTTTATTGCTAAAAAAATTTCTATTTCTAGGTTATTTTCTAATGCTTGTATAAATGATCCTCATGACATCCTTAAAGAACTCAGAGATTCTTTACATCAAAACTATTTCATAGTAATATACATTCTTCTTTTCTTAGTCTCACATTTTCAATATATATTTGGCAGTCCTCCCAGAGGCCACATGTGGAGACTGCAAACTAAATGCAGAATCAGACAGGAGACTTTGGCTATCTCCTCTCAGCTAGACAATAAGGAGACCTGACCAAGCATTAAAACAATGACACCCTTTTCAGTAATTGTTTTACCTAAATAAATACAATTATTTTGCCACAAAATATTTGCTAATAAATAATATATTTGCAATTCTATTTTGAAATGAATAAATCTTTTAAAAATTTTACAGTTTTAATTTCCAAAATGGTAAACATAACTAAATAAACGTATACGTACAAAACTTTAGTGGTTTGAAATAATTTTAAATGGGCTGTCAGAGTAGCAAGTTTGAGAGATATTAGTCCATATTAGCATCTATTTTTAATTGAAAAAAATCAAATCATAATATACATAATGCTTATAATTTTACTCTCCACTTGATAACACAGTTTTAAAATGATGGTAAGCATGGCAATAATTTGGCCTGCACCAAATTATTTTGGATTAATTAGTTCATTTAACAACTGTAATATCAGCATGAGTATACCCTAGGCACTTCTGATACAGGCGATCTGAAGACTAACTATACTTTCTGGAGTACTCACTAGATATGACATAGACCAAATACCCTTTCCTGGAACACAGTGAACAATACAGAATTGTTGGCCAATATTTAGATGGTACTTAAGACTCTGAGTCTGAATGCTGGCACCTGTTAGGCCACTGATGGAAAGAATGCTTCCAGTTGAATATAAAATGCTCCCTTCAAGCTGCATGTTGAAGCTTAGACCTCAACACAACATTCATAGGTGGAAATACTGAGATAGTGAATGGACCAGGATGGCTCTGGTGTAATCAGTGGATTCAGATATTCTTGAATCACTTTATAATAGATAACTACTGGGAAATGGTGGAAATTGTGGAAGGTGGAGGAGGTGGCTCATACATCACATGCTTTTGAAGGCTCTATCTTGTCCCTGGCCTTCACTCGAACATCCTTCTACCATAATGAACTGACTCAACCACAACATAGAAACAATGGGACCAATTTGCCAAGGACTGAAACCTTAGAAACTCTGAGCCAGCATGAATTTCCCTCCCTTATGCTCTCACATATTCTGTCACGGTGACTAAAAACTAACATAGCGTGGCTTTTTAAGTCAATTGTATAAAATGTTTCAGAAAGAGTGTGACATCTGTGTCAGGACATGAGAGAAGCAATACTTCAGAGCTAGAAAGACAGCAATGGAAGAAAATGCTTCACAGACGTGAAGAAAACTACAGAGAGCAGGTGATGCAGGTCAACTTTTAGAGTGGCTACAGGTTTGGGGAAAGAAGACAAACACTGATCTGAAATCATGGACAAGGAGCAATGAAGGCCACGATTCCACATCGGTCTCTCACCAGGAACTCACAAAAACCTCCAACTTAAGTTATTCTTCTTTCCTTTGATAACTCCTTAAGGAATTCTATGGGGCGAAACAGCCCTCCAACCAAAGCTGGGCAGTCTAGGGTACTCTAGAGGTTTGTGCCCAAACAGATTCAGGCTATAAGTGAAACATGTAAATTGTGTATGGAAACAGGTCTACTCAGCCCTGGATTCTCTAGTCTGGTACTCCCTCATGAGGAATGATTCTGACTGCTACTATCACCACTGCAGCCTACGTACATTTAGGAATGTCTCTAGACAACTGGAGACTGATGGGACTTAGGTCACTATAATATACAGGCCAATCTCCTTCATCTTATAATGCAAAGGACAGCTCCCCAACAAATGGTTATATGGCCCAGAATGTTCAGAGCTGAGCTTTGGAAAACCTGTTCCAAACAGATGATCGCTGGAGCTGTTAAATTCTTTCAGAGAGGCAAATTATCCCATACCTATGGCTTATTTATACCCAGCTTGACAAGTATGACTAAGGAATCAGACCATGAAAATCTGCCTTGTGAATTCCACTTCAAATATACTCAAATAAGACCAGGGAGAGACAAGCATAATAGATGTTAAAAGGAAAAAAAGAAAGAAAAAGAAAACACCATGTCATATACCAAGTATTAAAGATAAGAACCAACACAATGACTTTTCCTTAAATTTAAGACAGAAAAATGCAGCTCTGTTCTGAATAATCACCACATTGCAGCCAAGTTCAACAGCCAATGAGCCCCCTCAGTTCTGCTCACTCCCAAAACACTCCTTTTCTCTAAGGTGTTTCTGTACTCTTGGTTGCAAAAGAGTTCTATGGAAAAGGAGCTTGTGGTCTTATGAACAAAAATCCTGAAGCACACAATAGCTAATAGGTTGTTTTAAGAATAGAGACTTTATTAATCTTGACAACAGAGAGTAGAATGTGCATTTACTTCATCAGTATTTCACTGATAAAATCCAGTATTTTATTTGAACAGTTGTGTAATCTTGAATTGTAGAAATAAAAGAAATTCTCTTCAGCCCCTTTCCCAGAATCCTCTTTAATGTTCTTTCAATGACAGTGCAGCAGGTTTGCCCTTCCTTGAAGCTTCTCCAGAAAAGCTTTTCTCAATGTTGCTGCTTTTGGTGTGGAAGGTATTCTAACTCTGGCATTCCAATTTTTACTTTGAATACTTTGAAATCTGTTCAAGGAAAATTTAAACTCATGCATATGGAGAAGAGATCGCTGTATCTCAGTGAAAAAATAGATCCTCCTGCCTGAATGTTTTATCAGTAGGCTGCCTGGAACCCACTGTGCTGCATTATCAGAGGACATTACATAGCAAGATGGTTTTTGCTATTAAAGGAGTTAATCCTCGGAGAAGAATGACCTGCACAACAGAGTGAGTGAGGCAAGCCAGGCCTAGCCAACCACCCTGTGCTACAAGGCCTGACTGTATCCTCTCTGTGGAACAGAGGGCACTTATGGAGTTTCTGAAGCCACACTTGGAATAGTACCCTCTAAAACACACCTCTCCCAAGCCTAGCACAGTTCCTCATAGGAATATGGTCACCACAGCAGGGCCTATATTGACTGGCACTACACAAACTCAGTGAAAAGGCAATGTGTGTTGGTATTTTAAGAAAGAAATGTCATTTTGTAATACAAAAGTCACACCCATCTGTGTGCATATAAATATGCATGTAATATGTAGGTATATAGAAACATGTAGATAGAGAAAACGCAAAAGAGATTTTCTGATTGATTTATTAACTCAAGAAAACAAACTGGTTTGAGGTAAAGGACTGCCAGCTCCCCTAATCTAATCAATAAATAGTGAAGACATAAAATGTTTATGTTCTACCCAGTAAATATGTACAGTATTATGGCAAATTTCAAAAATGAATACTTAAATTTTAATATTAAAAATGAAATTGGAATTATCTCAAGATGTCCTTCAGGACAACTGGCAAGAAAATCATATGTATAACTTAAGTAATGGAAAATATGAAGAAAACTATAAGCATTCATATTTCATGCCAAGAGTGTTATATTATGTAACTGGATTCTCTTCACCAAGTAGTTTCCCTAATGTTAGGAAGCATTAGTCCCTACTCATGGAGGACTAAGTGACAAGCCACAGCAGAGAGTGAGCTGCCTTCAGTCCACACCACAGAAAAGGCAGAGTCGAGTCCACAGCCAGGCTTCTTGACTGCTTGCCACTGTTTCTCTCTGTGTGTCCCAGACTTTCTCTTTAAACCTGTATTTGGGCTAGATCAGTAAGTAGAATGTAGATAGAAAATCATGTTAAACCAAAAGCTAATCACACTAAAGATAGGATGGATATGTTGATTTTAAGCATATGAAATTTTATATGTGAACACAGAAAAGACCAAGGAAAAAATGAAATTAAAATAGTCAGAACTTGCTTTTCCTATGGAAATGCTTAAGCACATAATAAGATCACTGAAATGTATTCCTCTGTGTATTATGTCTGCTCCAGGTTAATTAAGGCTAAGAATAAGTAAGAAGAGAGGAGGAAGAGGAAAGGGAGGGGGAAGAAGAGGAGGGAAAGTGAGAGGGGGTAGGAGGGGAGAAGAAAGAAGATAAAGACTGAATGTGGCTAGACCAGGTTAAGATGGAGAAAGGAACAGTCATCCTTTGTTAAGGTCCCAACTCCACACAGCCCGAGTGACTGGCAGTGTTTCTTTGCTACGTCAGGGATGGAATTTCTGCAAGCTGAAAAGCTTTAAGAACAATTCATGTCTCCAAAGAAATCTCCCAGTGTTAAAATTAGCTCTTATGTGATATAATAGTTTTTTTTTTAATTCTCTTTCCTGTTAAAAGAATTCCATCACGGATAAACACATATTTTCTTCATAATCTTCCTCCCCTCTCCTGTCTTCCAGTCTGGGACTGTCCAGCTGTTTAATGGAGTAGCAGACCCAAGCCTGGGAAGCACACACCTCGCCTGGGCCTTTGCACTACTGTGCTGCAACCTACAAAAAGAACCAGATGAACCTGGAGCCCACCCATGCGCCCTGCTGCAGAGAGAGCCTGAAACTCATGGGAACAGTAGCCTTCCAGAGGCAAGCCAAGAACGCACAGGCCTATGCACAGCCCGGGAGCTCAAAACTGAGCAAGATGCCACTGTCGTCCAGTTCCTGGGTCATTTTGCTCTTACAAAGGCTCTTAGTTATATATTCTAATTCAGGAATACAGAAGAATAAGGGAGTGGGGATGGTTAAAGAAAAAAGAATGAAATGCTGACAAGGAATTTTTGAGATTGTTTTTAAAAGAAAATTACGGATGCAATTCACAATTGATGTCAGCTTTTCTATGAAAAAGAATTCTTACTAATAATGAAAACAACCAAAAATAGAGACAAAGTCTCTTAAACCATTACATGTTGCTTTTCTTCTTTGTTCTTCCTTAAATTTTATTTTTTCTTATTACAGTTTCAGCACATGTACTGGAGCCCAGGGACTCCTCCATGCTCTGCCAATAAACCAAATTGCAATGCCTTTTGTCTTCTTCTTACTTTTTAAAATGTAAACAGGCTCTTCGTCTGAATGTATGCCTGCTCTTTGTCTGCATGTATGCCTGCAGACCAGAAGAGGGCATCAGATTGTGAGCCACCATGTAGTTGCTGGGAATTGAACTCAGGAGCTCTGGAAGAGCAGCCAGTGCTCTTAACTGCTGAGCCATGTCTCAGCCTCTCTTCTTAGTTCTTATGATAACTGCAACTAATAAAGTACTTCTTGGTTCTCAAGAATCTAGGGAAGGTTATTGAAATTGCTACAGTAGGCTTAGTTTATTGTACTAAATTTGAATATAACAGTTTGACCCATAATTCATTTCCTAATAACTATACACTGAAAAATTAAATTACTTAGCCTTCTGCAGAAGACGGGCAGAAAGACTGCTTCGGGCACAAGCAGAGTGGATGACCGCAATGAAACAGTGTGCTGCATACACAACTGGGAAGCAGGGCATATGAGCTCACAAAGATCGTGCCATCATTCATGAGCCCTGTGCAAGAGCCCGCCCCACAAAACCCCACCGTGGGATGTACAAACACCAAGTCCCATGAAATTGAGGGTGGATAGAGAAGGAACCAAAGGAGAGGAAAAAGGGAATGAATTCAATCAAACACACACAATATGTGTATATGAAATCCTCAAACAATAAAAAATAATTAAATTACTGAACATTAAAATATCTTGAAACAAGATTTAAAAAAATAAAAATAAATAAATAAACTGAATGGTTAATCTCATTATTGGTTTTCTGCAACAGTCTCAAAAGTTGACTAACAAAGATACCTACTGAGATTCTTAAAATTATGCCAGTCATCCTATTGTAAATGAGTGTATTATCTCATTTAAATCTTATAGGACTAATACAAGGTTATTGTGAAAACCACTGTTACCTTACAGATAAGGAAAACAGAGGGC
Organism: Dicrostonyx torquatus; assembly: GCA_028555095.1. NCBI lineage: Eukaryota > Metazoa > Chordata > Mammalia > Rodentia > Cricetidae > Dicrostonyx > Dicrostonyx torquatus. Next base: position 1,924,121 of record JAQHUG010000186.1, read on the forward strand.
GGAAATTAATTAAAATGCCCTGAGTTGTTCGCCCTGTCAGTTGGGAGTTGGTTTGCCACCCATGAGACTACTGTGTTATTACTGGTTCTGTGCCAAGGTCTATTCTGACAGGAGCATCGCTGCCATACCCAAGCATCAATGTAAACTCACGTCTCTCATCATTTTCACTGCTTCTCTGGTCCGCCCAAGTCTCCGGGCGCACATTGCCAGCCTTCTCTTGATATAGACCAAGACATTGGTGTCTCGTCCTGAGAAAGGAGGAATAAAACATCAACATTTTAAAAAATCAGCAAAAACCAAGAGCTTTAAGTTAACCAGCAAGAAAAATGCAGAAGCCCATTTGCTTACCCTTAATTAGATCCCGCAAGGAGGACAGTTTGCTCTTTTGGCCTTTCCTACTGCCAAGAGCACAGAGAACTAATTTTCTTAATAATAGAATGAATACAGAGTAAAGCGAAAAGTATTTAGATGCCCAAAGGCCAAAATCATGACTGTTTACCTAATCTGTGCTGTTGAATTAGGCATAAGAAAAATGAACACACTGACATTGCAAGAAGCCCATGGTCCGCAAGTGTGCAGAGGTGACTCTCAGGCTGCATCCTGATGAACTATTTTTTTCCATTCCTGACATTAACTCTGGAGAAGCCTCATCTTGAACTTCTGGTTCCTATTACTCTTTCTCTAACACTAGTGACATCATAATCATCTCCAGGTCCCAGAGCAGTTGGTTTGCGATGGCAATATAACACATTCCAGATATGACAATAGAGCATGCACAAAATGAAAAACTACCCTAGTGTCAGAGAAAGCACTGACAAGCTACACATTTATAACAACAGTCACTAACACAGCCCTTATAAAGTATATTAGCAACTTCTTAGCTTAATCTTTTATTTAATTATGTATTTTGGATGTGTTTTCAGACCAGTGAGAACATGCATATGCTTAATCCTCAATAAAATTACCGTGTTTGAGAAAAATATGACACACCTGTTATGGATTAAGTACATGTAGATACTCAGCTATTAAAAGATGTTGAGACCAAAGTCTGAACATTTCAAGTTTTAAACAATGAGAACAAGATGTGTGCTGAAAAACTGCCAAGTACCTACAAATTATTTTAAATATGTGATTATATTTTTGGATAGATTTAGGCAACAGGTTGAAAGGATTTAATTTAGAGAAGAAAAGAAAGAAAATGTTTTGTGTTATGTTATAGGTTGTGTAATTTATGTATTAATTTCCATTTAGTTCACAAAATAGACATTTACTGGACATCTTCAAAATGCACTGTTATATTTTTATAATGACCAGAGACCTTATTGCTATATCTACAGAATAAAACCAAACGTGTGTGTTGATGGCACGTGCGCACTGCAATGTAATGATATTGCTGGCACCTGAGATCTAGAGACTGAGTCAGTCAGGGTCTATACCAAATCCAAGTTTAATATTAAAATTTAATTATATAATATCAAGTATGAAGGACACATATACCCTTACTTTCCAAACTTAAGGAGAGAGAGATGAAGTGAGAGAAATTCTACCTAAAAGAAACAACCCACATTTTTGTCAGACCAAGAAAACACTTTTCTCCCACAAGGATCACTGGATTTCTGTTTAAATAACCAACCAAGATGAGCCCAGGGGCTCAGGGAACTCCAGTAATTACTTTGTCCTACCTCTATACTGTTCCCAGAAAGCATCATGGGTTCTCAGTTTGGGTACTGAAGTAAAGGCTCTCAGCCTTTAAGGAGTTATCTTTAAAAATGTATTATTTTAATAAAATATCAATAATTAGGAACTCATGGTTCTTCCTCAAAGACAATACTAATGATTTTTAAATAACTAAATGTTGATACACTATAACCAATAAAAGTTATATTCTAAATTTTCTTTTCAACCATGATTTTACCCATGCAATGTGAGGCTTAGAAGAAAACATTTTTATGATACTAACAACAAAAGTTGGACTTAAAGTTATGAGATTGAGTAGCAACTGCCAAGCAGAAGAACTCTGTATGAATTCTGGGGAGAAATGAGAATTAACAGTTATTGTGGTGGGAGCTGCAGGGGAGGATCTGAAGGAAGGAAAGGGAAGGGGAAAGTGACGGAATTATAATCTCAAAACACTGCTTAAAAAGTGATTGATGCTTGTTTATGGCAATGAAATTCTGGGGGCATAAATAAGAATGACAACCAAGTTAACTATGCACTAAGTGTCTTATCTAACAGAATCCAGTTGTGTTCTTGCTAACACTGTACCATTCCGATTCCCCAGTGCATCACCCTGGAGGAAACCTTACTGTGTTGAGCTTCATACTGGGAGCCATGGTGCTGTAGTTGCTGAGAACGTCGGTAGCAACCATCTCCAGCCTTCAGGGCCTGCTTAAAGAGTTTTTCTGCTTCAGCAATAGTTGTGGCTTCTTCTTCGGCCAAGAGAATATAAGCAGTTGCACACCTGTCCATTCAGACATTACAAATTACAAATCCAAGGTCACTGAGTAGACTGTGGGAGTTCATGCAGAAGGGTAAGGAGTTACACCAAACATGCAGCATGACCAACGGCTTCATGCACCTGTTTGTAGCTGTTGACACAATAATGGTACAAAAGAAACACCTATAGTTTAGCTTAAGAGGTAGGATGCGAAGTGTTAGGAGCAAGGGGCTCATATATGAATTGGCCCCTTATTAATGTGTCACTGGGGCAAGGTATCACTCTGCCTCCCTGATGTTACAACATGGGATCTATTCAGTGTCTTTGTGAAGGTTCAATAAAATGCATTCTGGGAAGTGCTCAGTGTGGCGTCAGCACTGAGGACATGCTCGTTGAATGTCAGCTACCAATGATGAGTATAAGAGCTACCAGTGAATGTCTCCTTCCAACACTTGGAGAGTGACATTTCCTCTTGTTTACTAGATACAGATTATTTTCAATTCAAGAATTTCTTCAGAGTGTAAAATTTATTAACTCAAGTTACTGACTGAAAAAACAAAATGAAACAGTGCTTGGAAATCCCGTGGCAGCACTGATTTTCTGCATCAGAGAACACGAGAAGAACCTGCAAAAGTAGCTTCTGAAAAGCTCAAACTGTGACGCAGCCACAGTCCCTAAGAGTCCAGTCTCCTGCCTTCAACAACAAGCTAGCATTTGCCGCTGTGTGTACAGTAAACACTATACCCGGCACTAAACGTCACCTCATATTATCCTTCCAACAGCCCTCTGAGGTAGGAAGCCAGAAGGGATATGCAGTTAACTCAGCAACACAGGAGGCTTTTAGAGATGCAAACCTTCCAGATCATACAGAGAACAGCCCACTGCCAGAGAAACGGAGAGTCTGAGGGGATGATGAGGCCAGAACAGACAACAGGGGTGCTGATCTGCACTCATCCCTTCTCTCTCCTTGTTGAGTTCTCTGTGGCCATTGCCTTATTTCTTTCCATCAGACCACAAGAGAGGAAATAAACAGAAATTAAAACTAAATGTTACTGTGTGAAAACTGCAAAGCCAGCTGAGAGAAAGTATGAACTGGACAGATAATGTTAGGTTTGGGCCCATCTGATTCTTGGAGGTTGAGGGGAGACTTACAAATTCTTTATCCCATCCCTTTAAGTTCAAGTAAGAACCATCAGTGCAGTTTTAGCTAAATATGAAAAGGTAGGGAGAAAATACGTAGAATAAAAGCTAGAAAAGCAATTACTGTGGAGGGCAGAATACATGACTTGGGAAGAATAACAGCAATGCTGAAAACTGTCTCAGGATTTACTGAGAGGAACTACTTGGGTAGGCATCAGAGGAAATGCTGAAGGCCTTAGATGCCCACATATTAATATGAGTCTAAAGTAATAAACTGAATGTTGACATAATAGTAACTGTAGACACAATACCAAAGGAACTAGCTATAAGACTGCAGCTGCTGGGTTGGGAGCTCATGAATAGTTAGAGCTAGACTGCTGGCTTTTTGTGCTCTTACTTCAAATAGTATTTTGAGGAGGAGAGGCAGAGTAGCAGTACTAGCCAAGAAACATGTCTATGTGGAAACTCGTGAGTTCTGGGTAAAAACATGCTAAGAGCTGGTGAGTGAAAGAAAAAGGAGAGAGCAATAGATCTGCTAATGGTTGGGGCACAGAACGGGACTCTCAGCTTGATGGAAGATGTAGATGATGCTTTTTGTCACAACACAATTCACAGACAGAAGCAAGAAGTGTGGTGATGGAGTGTCAACCATCCAGATATCTGCTACAAGTCTTGTTTGGTTAGAAGTAGGGTACCTGACAGGCTCTTGACTTACTTCGGTAACAATTTTATCTCCCAGATGGTAGAGGAAGCAATTAGGGGAACTTCAACTCTGGACCTAATTCTGACCAAGAAGAAAAACATAGTTGGTGAAATGAAAACTGATAGGAACATTCAGTGAGAGTTACTATGCCATTCCAGAGTTCTGGGTAATCAAAGAGGTGAAAGTAGACTTGGAAAACTCATAGGAAAGAGGCAGGACTCAATGGCACGAGATGTAGTATGGAAAATTACTCAAGAGGACAGAACAGCTTCCAAATATTCAATTGTACTCATAAAGACAAAAAAAAAAAACTCTCAGGAAGGGCAGAGGGCAGCACTGAAGCAAACAGCATGACTTCACAGAGATCTAGCCCAGGTCAATTCTTAAAGAACATGCAAACAAAACAAAAGATCAAAAGAGGGTATGTGATGGATTGTAAGAAGTGAAATGGATTCATAAGAATAACATCAGGAGAGCTAAAGTTCCAAATTAGCAAGGCTTGGCTAAATAAATAAATAAAATGAGCAAACATACAAAAACCACTAAAGACAACTATTCTCTGTTTTAAAATTATGTCTATTGCTCTCCCTCCCAATTTCTCCTAAATCACCACAAAAAAAAAAACAAATAAGCAAAAAAAAAAACAAAAAAACTAATACAACAACATTGAAACAAAGAAGGTGTGTGGTTAATAGTGGCAGAGAGTAAAGAGAAAGGGAAACTCCCTCACTCCCATCTTGCTCCTGGCTTCTCTATCAATGAGAATGGCTGTCAGACTAAAAAGGAGAGAAGAAATTAACTCTAAAATGGAGAAAAAGATGTAAGACAGCACATCAGTAATACATCCTAAACGAACTACTCTTCTGGGAAGGGCAACTTGTAAGAAGCCAACTGGTCATGCAGGCAGGACACGGAATTGCACTCCATGGGGTTGTGGGGTCACAAAGAATAGAGACTACAAGAGGAGACGACAAATGTGGGAAGCCTTCACCGGGAGAGAAGGCTGACTTCCCAAATGACAGACCAGTGATTCAGAAAGAAATCCCAATGAGTATTAAAGAAATTGCCTCTAAGCACATTAAAATAAAAATAAAAATAAAATAAATGAAGCAGAAACCACTAGAAGTCAGCTTAAATGGCTAAGAATAAAAACCACAGGCTTGCTAGCTTCATTTTCCCTGACAGACTTAAAATATCTATTAAAGCTCTCTAAGCAGCTGACAGACTTCAGATCAAAATGGAGAAATGTGGGCTGAATCACAGTGTGGCAGGGTGCTCGTAACTCGCTGAATGATACCAGAGGAAGGTGATTAATGAAGACATGAGCCTGCAGGGTAGTTTCTACATGTCATGCCCCAGGGTTTTGTAGTCCCAATACTTTTCTCAGAAACAAGAATGACACACAAAAGGCACGCATATTAAACTTATAGATGGCAAGAAAGCAAAAGGTATGTCACATGACAGAGCCAGAAACCATGCAGGTCCAGCATTGCAGGGACAGGATTGGAAACTTAGTGACCACTGGAGAAGATTCTGTAACCTTCTTGAGAAAATCATAAAATAGTTTAACAATGACCACTTGGCAAGAACCCTGCTGAGGTGATTCAAACACCAGATGGGTGGTTGTGCTAACTGACCTTTAAGGTTCCTGCCAACCCTAACTTTTAATGATTCCAATATTAAGAAATTTATTTTCTCAAACTCCAGAAGAAATTTCCCAGTCTTCCTTGATAACGCATAGAATAGTCGCAGCAGTAAGGACAATGCTTCCTCTTGCTTTCATCTTGACAGTCAAACATTTTAATGGTTTTTTTTGTCCTGTTTATCTGTTTTGTAGACACTGTTTGTCCTACTAGCAGAGCTTACATCTAGAAACAGGGATGCATAAATGAGCGTTCTACATCTAAAAAGAAAGACCGTTGTCAGAATGTTCTAGATATGCCAAGAACTCTACTTAGCTTATGTTCTCACAATACACCAAGTACATCCCTTGAAGGGTTTAATCTGGGGTCACAGTGAAGACACTCTGTTCTAAAGCAGCTAATCCCTTGCAAACCACCCTCAATTTCCCCACCACAGCTATCCTTCAGAGAAGCAAAATTTATAAAGTAATGCCCTTAGAAAGAGCCCTGCAGTTCAAATGTGCTTAGCAGAAGTGTCCCATCCATGGTGACTGAAAATAGTCAGCATGAGACATGACGTCATTTTAATAGCAAGTCTGATCCCTACTTACTCATTTATCTCCAAGGCTTCATGAGCTGCAGAAATCCTGGCTTGAGGGTTCCTCTCTCTCCAAGCTTTTTGCATTACTAGTTAGAAAATAAAAGGAGCAATGTAAGTCAGCTGGTACATATAAATGGGCTGATAAGACAGTAAGGGGTTGGCAGCTTTATTCGTAAGAGGACATTTTATTACCAAGTCAGCCCATATCTCCAAAGTCACACAAGTATTCTCAATTACTATTCCACTGTTCTTCAGTTGCCAATAACAAACTTTTTCGTGGCTATTAAATTACAGATATAAATATCATACACCAAAAAAGTCAAGAAAATGAAGCTTCCACGTCTTTTGACTTCAATAAACATTTGCTGTTAGAAAACATATTTCACACATTTCAAAACTGTTATTTTATAGTCAGCTCATCCTGAATGTACCTGCTTCCATCTGAAAGTGACTCTCTCACGCTATTATGCATTCCACAGTACATAGTTTCTATTCAACATGTTCCAACGCATTTGCTACAAACTCTGATCTTGGAATTTGGAACTGTGTGGAAGATGTGAGCTAAGTTGAAGGGCTGTAGGATTTTGCTTGACAATGACTTTAACAAACAATATTCTTATATAGTTTGATAACTCACATTTTATAAGTCAGTTTCTTAACAGTATGTAGAAGTTGTTTTGTTTAAAGGTGTTGTCCTGGCTGGTTTTATGTCAACTTGACATATCTAGAGTAATTTGGGATAAAGGACTCTCAGTTGAGACTATGCATCTATAAAACTAGGCTGTGCAAGTCTGTGGGACATTTTCTTAGTACAGATAGGGGAGTGCCCAGTTCATGGTGGGTGGTGCCATTCCTGGGCTGGTGGTCCTGGCTCTATAAGAAAGCAGGCTGAGCAAGCCAGTAAGCAGCACTCCTTCATGGTCTCTGCATCAGCCTCTGCCTCCAGGTTCTGGCCCACTTTTGAGTTCCTGCCGTGGTTCCCCTCAATGGACTCTGATTCAGGATATGTAAATAAACTCTTTCTTCCCAAAGTTGCTTTTAGTCAGTGCTTCACTATAGTAACAGCAATCCTGACTAATTCAGGAGTTTTCAGCTATTTACTTTTGACCATTTAATAAATCAAAGTTTACCAGTAGCAAAGTAATGAATGTGAAACACATGTTAAACAAAGTCTTCTCTGAGGTAGAAAACACATATGCACCTCTATAGTCAAAGCCGTGTGTCCTTCCAGGGCTTGTAAACCAATCTATTGAGTCAGTAAACTAGCCTGCTCATTCAGTCAGTGATTCCCAGCTTCCAATTAGAATGTGATCAAGAGACTCTTCATTCCACCTCACCACGAGTTGAACTCCTGTCATGTAAGAGACATGCCTCCAAAATACACAAAGCTAACTTTGGTGTTTTAAAATCATGTTCTAGATAATAAAAAGCCTCATTCCTAGACTGATAATTATTGTGAATAAATTTGATATAAGTATAAGGGTTATACTCTTCAATTTAATATTTTATTTATTGGAGAGAGAGGTATGTGTGTGTGCCCTAAACAATAACCTCAGGTGTCAATCCTTCATCCCCCTCTCTTCTTCTTTTCCCTCTTCCTTCATTTTTTTTTTGAGACAGGTTTTCTAATTTGGCCTGGATTTCATCACATAGTTTCAGCTGACTGCCCAGTAAGCCCCAGGGATCTACATGTTCCCACCTCCCCAGAGCATGTGCTACCAAATCTGGATTTTGTTTCCTTTTACATGGGTTCAAGAGATCAAAATCAGATCCTCATGCTTACAAGGCAAGAGCTTTGCCCACTGAGTTAGCTTCCCACCCCTCATTATTCTTTTTATACAGCCCAGGCTGACCCGGACCTTACTATGTAGTCCAAGTTCGTCTCAAACTAGAGATCCTCCTGCCTCTGCCTGCTCAGTGTTTAAGATTACAGACGTGTACCACCAAACCTAGCTGTAGAGCAGGTATTTCAGAACCAGAGTCATGATTTGGAACAAGCTCAAAAGCTTCCCACCCTGATGTATCTGAAGGATTTTCCATACTTGCATCTGCAGGACGGAGATGGTCCGAATCACAAGTAAAGAATGTCTGGTGATCTTGGGCAGAGAGATTCATGTCATAGTATGTCAGAGGTTCTCGTCCTGTGACCCACGTGTACCTGTCAAGGACAAATCTGATTGTCAAACAGTTTTGAGAAAGGAAAGAAGACCTACAAAAGAAGAAGCTGCAGAGGAACCGAAACGCAAACCACTGCTGAGTGTTGAAATAACTTTGCTCATGAACACCAAAAGTTATTTGTAAAAGTCATCCTGCTTGGGGATCAGTGGTTAGAAGCACTGACTGCTCCTCCACAGTATTCCTGTTGGATCCCCAGCAGCCAGGTGACAGCTAACAACTATCTGCAACTCCAGTTCCAAAGGGATCCAATGCCCTCTTCTGGCCTCCCTTGGCATTGCATGCACATGACACAGGTATATGCAGGCAAATCACTCATACACATAAAATAAAAATAAATCTTAAAAAAAAATCTTCCTTCAGGAATTATATAGCACAAATAAATACAAATTTTTCATATATTTTCTTAACATTTCAGTAGTCTCTGATAATGAAAACTTCTCTAATTAGTATTACAAATAGATATTTTTTCCCAAACTATGAAATTCCTAATTTGCCTAATTAGTTCACTCAATTAAGTTGCACTAAATATAACCTGTCTGGAACCAATATAATCAACTTTCAGGGGACCTTCAGAATTTGGGAGCTGCAGCTAGCCTAAAAACCCAAGTTCAATATCTAGAACCCGCCTGGTGGAAGGGGAGCATCAGTTCCCATAAGTTCGTCTATGAGCATTACATGCACCATATATGTGGGCTCTGATACCTGCCAGACAGGGGATGCCATGCGGTTTCGTACCTGGCGCCCGACTATTTAGAAAGACAATAGTTGAGGTTTTCGCTCCAGCCTCTTATTCATTTGTAGATTGCCCCAGGAAAGGTAGCTATCTCCGAGCTGGTGAATGAATGCGAGTGTGGGTGCTGGGGAAGATGCCCCGGAAAAAGGAATAGAATAGATAAGTCCCCAAGAGGGGAGGGGAGAAGGGACAGAGCAAGGAATAGGTTAGAAGGAGCATGGCAGAGCAGAAATAGAGAGCAGTTTCAGAGAAGAAATGGTTTTAAGAAAGCCTAGAGAGCAGAATGGTTTTTAGGGAGATATAATAAACACAAGGCCACGCTGAAGAATAGGACAAGTCTGAAGCGGCCTTTTAAGCTGTAATGGTGTGAAAGCCTGTTTCTTTCCACGCGTCTCCGGGGACACATTTGGGGAAAAACATCAGTTTCTATGTTGGGGCGACGGTCCCCGACACATATACATACACATATACATACAAACACATTTAATTTTTTTCAAAGCATAAGTGCAATAGAAAAAAATAAAAACTATAGCTTTGCATATTATTCCCAACTAAGAGTGTCAAAATATCTTTAAAACAGAAAAACAAAAGTGCTTTAAGATAATATCAGAAAACGGAAGCTGCTGGACATGGTGATACATGCCTACAATCCCAGCTCTCACTCATGAGGCAAAAGGATCAGGAGTTTAAGGTGCTTTGTTGCCACACAGCAAGGTCTGGACTCTGAAAGCTTGTCTCAAGCAAAAGCAAGCAAGAAAAAAGAAGTAGGGGGACTAAAGAAGAGAGGAGACGGAAAAGGAGGAGGTGTAGGGAAGACAAAGGGAGGTGAGAGGAAGGAGGGAGGGGAAGAGAGTAAAACACATACTATCATGTGACCTCTAAATGAACCAGCAATAGCACTTGCTATTTTTGCTCCCTACACCACTCACTCACTCACTTCCTGAGCTGACAAAAGACTCACCGATTGTATTCAGCACCCCTAAACAAATTTAGTGGGTTTCGCCACACTTTGCACTCTGTAACAAAGAGAATATGAAAATGTTACACGTAAGTCCAGTGACATGAGGAGCTAATTAATTCAGTAAAACACCCTTCCGGGCCATTCGATAAGATAACGTTATTCTTTATCCTTTATATAGGAAACTGAAAAACAAAAGGCAACCCCTGAGATTAATCAGGTAATTGAGGCCAACCAGGCCCTAGGACGAGGAAACTTCACCTAATCTCTGGGCCCCAGTTTCCTTGTTTTCTCAAATCACAGCACATGCCCATGTCAGCTTCTGTGACTCTGTGTGCTCATTCTATGAGAGCTAGTGGATTTTATAACTTCACATGTAAGGGTACGTGTAGAGATGAGACTATAGTTCCATCACTCTGGAGTCCAGCTCTACGTAATACAGAGAACCCGAGACTCAGCCAATTAAGGACTATGCTAGTTTTTATTTGGAGATAATTTGCTAGATTGATATATCTTCCCAGGAAGGATTATGAAAATTAATAAAGTCACCACAATTACAGAAAGAAGTTCTATGAAAATAAACTGTTTGGGGACATTCTTATGCTGACATATATATGTGAGCCATCACATTAATATCTAATGTTAATAATTACTACTAAGATTATGATTTTTGTTGTACAGGGAGCACAGAAACTTAGGACCATGGGGCTTTTACCTTGAGAAGTGCATTAATAGCTGTAAGACTGTGCTCTATTAAGCATGTCATTAATAAGCTACAATTGTTTGCAAACATCCTATTGATTAAGATTTTCTAGTGATTTATAATACTAGATCCCTTTGGATAAGTAAAGTTTTATTAGAAAATAAAACCCGCTTAACCAAACCCAAAACATCAGTACCCAAGGAACACACCCAATGATAAGTACAGTCAAATGATGGTAGAAATCCAAGAGCCATTAAAGGCCAGATGATTCACTGGGATTCTGCAGCAGGCCTGTTCATCCAACTTCCACCCATCTATCCTTCTACCTTTGGAGTAGGCATCATTTAACACTTGGTGTAGGAAACATGCAAAGCAGTACTATGGTCCTCTGTACGTAATGAAAGAGAAAGCGCGTTGTAATCCTGTGTGATCACAGTGCAGCACTGCTGAACTAGTAAAGCAAGCGTGTACTTATAATGGGATGTGTGTTTCCATTTAAAAGAGATGAGTTTATCTTTAAATTAAGACAGTATCTCATTTTAAATTTATGCAATGTTTATATAATGGCCCTAAAATTTTGTCAGCTTAATTTATCATTTAATGCAACATCTCTGGATTCTGTTAAGAAACTGAAATCTGATAGTTATCACTTCATATGACACAAACTAGGAAATTATGTTTCTTTTAGATAATTATTTGCTCTCCAAACAAAAGCCTAATAGAAGGGTCATGAACACTGTGGTTCCAGATCTTGGCTTGAAACATCATGGCCAGCCAAACGCCTGTCGTTACTATCGTAGGGCTGGAGTGACTCTTAGAATGTCACCACTGCCAACTGCTCCCCAGTTAAACCACTGAGGTTGAGAATGCTCCTCTTGACACTTCCCAAATCGTGCAAGGTTTATAGTTAGGCTACAATAAACTTCTAGTACAAGGAAGTGCATGTTAGAAATATTTACAATAAAACAGGAATATTTGAAAAGATAGTTCTCCTATTTAATTTGATTGGGAATATTAAATTTTTAAAAAAGTTTGGCCAATGTTTTTCTCCAAGTACATTATTACTGTGCCTGGGGGGATAAAGTACTATTCAAAAATCCAATTGGAAAATTAAACTGAAAGTTATCTCCAATTAAATGTTGCCTCTATTACATCAGTTGGAATTTAAAATATTTCTAAGGAAAAATAACACCAAAAAGAAATACTTGTGTACGTTAAACAGTCACCAGTCAGTACCTAAAGGACACTTTATTTAGGAATTTCCATAACATTGCCAGCAGGGGGTGCTGCAAACGTTCTAAAACATTATATTTATCACTTAAATCCTTGTTAACTGGATGCCACAGAGGTTCAGAACTCACTTTTAAACTACCCCTGAAACTTAGAAATCAAGATGTAAGTAGCTGTGGAAGGTGTAAAGTGGAGAAAGGTGACCAAGGTGCCCAAAGCAAATGTCTTTCTAACTTTGCACAGGGCAGGGTTATTTTTCCTTAAGAAATAAGCAATATAAAGGTCATCTGTATGCACACATCTAATTTTTGCCTTAAGTGACATCACAGCTACATAAATTTCATCCTTGTTGTTCTATTCCATAATCTTTCATGGAGAAAATTCTTTTAGCGTGGAATCACTCCAGAGAGCACACCCCATAAATATCAATCACATGACGTGACTTAGCATATCATGGAAAGGGTATAAATGCCAAATATTAGGATTTCAGAGAAGTGAACCTCCACGGGGCAAGACAGCGTACACATAGGTTCTGTTCTTATGTGTACTCTTGAGGAAACTTATTGCAGACCATATTTCAATTTTTCCTTCGAAAAGAATGTTCCATTCTTCATTATCTCCCACAACTTCTGTGCCACTGGGAAGTTGCCTTCATTAAGAGCCTGTTCGCAGCATCTAGCGTCGGCTATCAATATGTCTCTAAGACAAGCACACACTGTGCCTTCATCTTCAGTGTCCACAGGACAGTCTCCATGCATGGCTGCTGACAGAAATGCTGTGCCCTCAGCATGGATGCAAGACCGCCAAAACTGTAGGGAAAGGGAACCAGCTGCCATTAAGTTTCTATATGGGACACAAAGAGCATAAAACTTCATCATTAAGGGTTTCTAAAGCAAGCTCTGAATGTTTCTGAAGCCCTTTACCATCATCATTACTTTGTAGCTTAGACTCAGTCACCATGCTGGCTACTTTTGTGTCAACTGACACACGCTATAGCCATCTGAGAAGAGGGAACAAGGATTGAGAAAACTCCCCCAGAAGACCGTGCTGCAGAAATGCCTCTAGGGCATTTTCTTAATTAGTGATTGATGTGAGAGGCCCATTGTGGGCAGACACCTGGTCCTGAGTGCTGAAATTACAGGCAAGAATCGCCACACCGGGCTGCTGTGCACTGGGCTCTTCACAACAGCAGCGGCCTTCACCAGTTCTAAGCTTAGCTTTCACTGATCCTTTCTCTAAGGAGGTCTCAGGTTATCACCTACACTCCCTACATAAATCAGTGAGAGAAAAAGGGTCTATGTATATTAGACCCTTTCCTCCAGGCCACAATAAGGCCTGGTGTCTGGACTCATCTCTTACCTACAATAGGCAACAAACCTGTTCCTACCAAAGTATCGCATTCAACATCCTGTAGATGTCGTACATCCATCCATTCAAACATCCAATGGAAGAACAGACTTCGAGATTCCTCTAGGGCATGTCAGTTACTTCAGAATAATACTTCCGACGTGTCTAAACGTTTCATTGGACATATTATTAGATTAACCCCAAGCGAACCAGTCTTTGAAGTGATTCTGCCTACTTTGATATGTTAGAAATGAATACCCAACCATCTACATCATACTGATCAATTTTAGGTAAATTATTAGAAGTGCTTCTTTGGGAAAAATAATTAAGCCATAGCTACTTCATAACTTTTCAAAATAACTAATTTGAGAGGTGATGTAAGGCTTGAATGCTGCGTCGGGCCTGCTGGCTGGAAATGAGAACCCAGCAAAGGGGAACCGTCTCCACGCCTGGCTGCCCCGGTCTTTTGGCTACCTGAGCTTTATTTAACCAGCCTGCCTAGAAGACAGAGCTTGGAGCAATCCTACCCAGATTTGTGGGTGTCAGAACAGAACCCCGAGAGCACAAAACACATAAAGAACTGCCAGCAAGTCACGTGGGTAGTGGACCCCCGAGAGGGAGAGGCCTGCTCAAACCCGCCATGCTGCTCGGAGTCGACTATCCTCTGCCACCGCACCAAGCACCAGACGGTGACTGCGAACCTCCGGCCGCTGTGCACTTGTCCCTCCAGAGGAGCCAGCCTGGGCCGGACACCATGATCCCACAGAGCAGAAGAGGGATGGGACGGTGGAGCTGAACCACAGGCCCATACCCGCGGCCGAGCCTGTCCAGAAACCAGAAAGGGGCTCAGCACAAGCCTGGAGGTGAACCCCTCGGAGGCCACCCCACAGCGGGCACAGGACTGGTCTGGCCTGACCTTGCTTACAACGCTTGGGTAGTCGGAGCCGCTCTGTACTGGTCCCAGCCGGGGGGTACTGGGCGGGCTGGGTGGGCGCCATGTTTGACCTCCACAAGGTGCAGTTCTCCACAGACCCGGCTGTCTCCTTACGTCTTCTGTAACATCTGATTTCATTTCAGTTCTGATGTCAGTATTTCAGCGGGGGTAAAATGATATACTCGGTGGGTAAATCCATAGGGATCTACCGTGTGGGCTTCAGTGTGCTTCAGGCTCCCCATAGCCCTGAGCATCCCTGCCCCTGGCACTGTCCCTTCTCTCCACAATTCCCTCTCTGGGACCTGGGCTGTTGCCTACGGGTCTCAGATCTATAGCCTTCATGTTTCTGTGGCATTTTGTAGGCATCATAGTTTAAATAAAAGGCTCATATAAAGAAAACATAATTTTAAAGAAAAATTGGCAAAGGAAACATGGATAATGTTCATTCAATAAATTTTGTTGCTACAAATTCTTGCAGGGAACACAAAGAGGGATTAGTGAGCGTGAGTTGTAAGGCCATTTTTATTGGCTTGCTTTATTAAAGATAGTACCGCTTTGGTCAAAGGAATTGTGAGACGGCTAAATCTTTTCATTAAAAGGTTGTACATTTCTCCCTGACCTTTTCTCCACCAAATAATATATTAACCCTGAAACAAGTCTTACATATATGCATATCCACTAGAAAGTAAAGCCATTTCAGGCTTTTTTTACCATTTAACTAGAAATCTCGTCTGTATTACAATATAAATTTTAATGCCAAATGATTTTGAAAAGATGACTAGGGAAATCACTTTCAGGCCATACATTAAATTTTGGCATGTATCTATCTATCCTCACCAAGACTATTAGCAAGCAATCCCAAAGGTCCCTAATGCATAAAAGTTCCTAACGTTGCAAAGGGAGACGTGCACTGCAAGCTCTGAAAGGCTTGGGTGTAAAAGTCACTGAGCATGCGGCCATATCCCTAAGTGGTGGTATTCCCCCAGATCCACTTAGAAAGTTAGTTTATCTGGGAGGCATTGCTATGGAGAAAGCCGTCCTCTAACTTGGCATTTCTGCATGGCCTCATTTATTTACATAATACTCCGTGAAATTGATACTACTGTCATTCCCATGTTTTCAGATTAAGATACTAAGGTTTATTTAAGAAAGTTAAATGCAAGCCTTAGGTCACTGACTGTGAAAGTTAGAGAACTAGAGCAACCCTGTTGTCAATCATTACCACTAAGCTGCTCTTAAAGTCATTTAATGTCCTGTCATAAATCATGTCATGCACTGTGTTAGATTATTAATACTATTGTTATTGTTTTTGAAGCCAGTTGTCACTCCATTGATGTGGTCATCCATTGATGACCTATAGCAGAACTATAAGGGAACAGAGCTAGGTGGGGAAAACTAAGCTGAATGCTGGGAGAGAGAAGGTGGGGTCTGGAGAAGCCATGTAGTCCGGCTGGACACAGATGCCGGAACTTTAGCCGGTAAGCCACAACCATGTGGCAATACACAGATTAATAGAAATGGGTTAAATTAATATGTAAGACTTAGCCAATAAGAAGCTAGAGCTAGTGGGCCAAACATGGTTTCTTGTGATTATTTTGGGGGTAAGCGGCTGGGAACCAACAAGTGGCCCCCTCCTTACAATACTGCATAGATTAAACTGACCTTAAAATTTTCAGTTTTCCTGGCTTTGCCTACCTAACACTGCGACTGCATGTGTGAGCAAACAATAATCTTTCAGTTACTTAATAATTATATTGACTTTGGCCTTATAGCCCTTACAGTCACTGGGGCAGTCACTTAAAGTATCCAACTAGTCCTTAAGAACTTGGATTCCTACGGTTGTGCACACCGACCTGAAATCCCCAAACTGGAGGGAAAGGTTGAAGGACTCAGAGTTTTAGACCACCCTGAGATATAGAGGAAAGCACTGCTCAAGAAGAGGGAGGAAAGGGGAGCCCAGAAAAGGACTACCCAGGTGTGTAGGTCATGGCACGTATGCCTCCGGGACTCAGCTTCCTCAGATTTAAAATAGACATAATAATAGCCATCTGCTTAGTGGGGTTATTATAAGGATTAAGTATGGAAATATCACTTAAAACTGATTGAAACTACTAAAAGTGTTAAATATTACCAGACCTTCATGGATTTATATGGGGAGAATTGTTTAATTGTGGGGATTTGCCATTTATGACAGTTTTAGGACCTTTTTCACTTTCCCCAAGCTTGTTATTTCCAAAGCTTCTTTGTTGCCCTTTTAAAATGAGTGATTGAACTGTCCCTAATGTTCCAATGAACATTAATTTAGAATGCAGAATATATATTTATACAGCATGATTAGATTTAAGTAGAAATTAGAATTTTCATAACTAGGATTTGAAATATATTGTGCAAATCAATAAGAGAGCGATGAGATAGCTTGGACAGGAAGTCTGGTGGCTGTGTCATAGCTGTCTGGAGGGCCAGTTCTCCTCGGGCTTGTTAAAGCGTCTCAGAGCGGCTGAGCTTGAGTTTGGCACTGCAGCTCACAGGATGGAGAAACTTGCACATTCCCATATCTATCTGGCAAGAGACACTTGTGCAAACCTTGTCTCTATGATATTGTGTTTGAGAACAAGAATAAATTATCAAAACATGTTCCCCTAAAGCCAAACTCTAGGTCTCAGTGGGCTGTGAGAATCCCTTCTCTTAAGGAAGCTGGCCACATTTTAAACCATGTGCATCACCAACTCATGAACTACTTTGAATTAATAAATGACAGTAAAATTCATAGTGATGTGGCAAAATTCGTCAGCAGAATTGATCAGAAACCATACATTTGGAAGAAACGTAGAAGTTCAGTTCCCAAATAAAGTAAAATAAAACAAGAATGTCCACAAACATGACCAAACAAGATGAAGTTTGACTAAAGTAAGGATCTGTATGATTAACCACGTTTCTCCCTGGACTACACAGATAACAGTCACAGAACAACTTGAACTCTGAATTCAGTCCACTTGGCACAGATAGGGGCTGTAAATTCGCTCGCAGCCTGCCCTGTTTCCCAGGGCTCACACTACCACCTTCATCCCAGAGCACCGTCAGCTGGGCCATGTCTGCACGATTGCAGTCACTGCAAATCATACTTTAAGGAAAAGACTCCAACTAGTTTTCACATGGACCAATGCTTATAGCTAATAGTTTCATTCTATTTTTAGCTTTGTCCGTGATTTTATTTTTCAAATAATGCCCTTAGACTTCCTTTGCCTGCGACTGTGGATTTTACTTCCGGGTCACATTCCATGTAAAGTCCAGTTAAGATGTCTACGGCGTTTTAAGGAAATGGCATACTCTGCCCTCTGTTATGAATTCAATAGCCTCTTATTAGGTTAGAGCAATAAGAAATTTAAGACAAACACATCTATTTTAAGAAAATACATGAATTATTTTCAAATCTGGACCTTTTTTCTTCTATATACTGAGCTGAAATAAGACTATAGACAGAAAGTTATCAATAATAGAGATAATTGCAGATAAATATTTTTAATAGTACTTTCCTTATTCAGAAATAAAAACCTGCCAAGCATGGTGGCTCTTGCCCATAAATTCAGTATTCCAAAGGATGAGAGAGGAAGAATATAGTGAGTTAGAGGCTATCCTTGGCTACACAGTGAATTTCAGGACAGCCTAGGAAGAGACTGTCTCAAACAAAAAGTGTACACACCCATGCACACAACAGTCAACACAAGAGAATATAAAGTGGTGTTAATTCCATGTATCTGGTGTTTCCATACCTGTATACATGTTTGTCATACTGAATTAGTCACATATTCATACCTAAATACACTTAGACAAAGTAATTTCCATTTCTCTAAAGGTATCCATTTAAACAATGATGTGAAATCATGCCATAGATGATACACACACACACACACACACACACACACACTCGTGTAACTGAGTCAGTAATAATAATCAAAATTTTCACCTTAGGCTGGTAAAATCCTGATACCTGTAAACCTGAGAATGCCTTCGGCTATTATTTATTTTTTTTTAGTATATTTTTATCTTTTTGTTCTGTTTTGTTTGGTTTGATTTTGAGACTGGTTCTAGATTAGTCTTGAACCCATGGACTCAACTGATCCTTTGGTCTTTGCCTCCCAAGTATCTGGGGCTACTTGTATACCTAGATGAATGTATTGTTTAAAAGGATTTAGAGTCTTCCTTGCAGATGATGACATTGAGATTCACTAATAAGTCATGCACCTACTAAGAAAAATTCTAATCATGGCCCAGCAGGATTGCTTATCAAACCTGATAACATGAGACTGACGCATCCCTAGAACTCACCTACAAGCAGGAAAGCTCTGACCCCAGAGTTGTCCTCTGACCTTCACACACAGGCTGCACACATATCCTTCCACCCCAATTATGCACACACTTGATGATAGATAAATGTAAAATGTAAGAAATGTTACAAGGAGGAGAACCTGGACTTTTTATTGAATTAAGAAATGTCAAGAGCTTTAAGTTGCTCAAGGAGAAAAGAGGGGCTTCCCTGCAAATATAAATGGAAGCATTTAAAGATCTTAAAAGGGCACACTCTCTGTTTGCAGTCTGTTAGCTCTCTGCTCTGTGCAAATATACAGAAACTCAGTTCCAGTCAGTTCTGGAGTAATCACAACAGATACAAAGTGACAGCAATTAGCTGCCACTCCTTATGTGATGATGGTTAGATGGTCAAGATGATCTTCAGAGCAATGAGCCACAATCTTTTGCACTGCTGCCTAATGCACTATTTTGCTGTACTGGGTCTCTTTCTGTTCAGAAGGTAAGTGAGTTTACAGAGTTAGAAACAATGTTAGTGACTGCGTGGTGCCACTTCTCACATGTTTCCCATTAGGATGAAGTAAGCCCACAGGAGGAGCTTCCCGGTACCCTCCATGTCAGGCTGCAGCAGCACGAACTAAAAGCACCGCCCCAACATCAGGAACAAAATGTTCCTTGGTGCTTACAGCCCAGCTAAGGAAGTTATAAGTCAGATTGACTTGTGAAGGAAAAAAAAATCTAACCTAGCTCCCGAATGTCTTCAAATCTCAGACCTAATGGAACCCCATCTCTGAGCTTGATTGGAAATCCATCCTTGCTTTTCTATAGCACTGTATGTACATCTACTGCAATCAGAACCCGTATCATTTTGTTTCCTCAAATAATAAGATGGAGATGAGGGCAAGGACATCGACTTTTTAATTCATTAGAACCAATAGAAACCAGGCTCATGATAATTTAGGAATTATTTACTGAGTTGATCTAATAAATTGGATGCTTTCCTCTTCTTTAAACTCATCTGCTTATTGACTTTCAAAGATACAACAGACAGTTTTATAGTTAACACACTATAGATGCTACAAAGAAACCCCCCCAAACACATTGATAAGTGTCCCTAAAGGTAAAATTATCAAAGTTCCAGAAAGTAGAAGCAGTGTGCATGTCTATTAGAAAAGGCATTTGACTTTGGCAGTGACAGATGAACAGAGGAACAGAAGAAACATTTGTGGGTCAGGTCCTAAGGAACGTGGCAAGCGCAGCATTGAAAAGTAAACTGAGACAGAGCAGATCTGATGAGATGGGCACACACATTCCTAGGCTCAGGACTGAGAATGTGGTTTCACCATCGCTGGAACAGGAAAAGTAGGGCCTTCAAAACAGACAAGCAGTGAATCAGATATAGTCAGACTCAACATTCAGTCACCACTGTGGAAGAAAATGTGATTGGTGAGTACTCTATATGCTATTCTATATACGACATATACTATATGCTTCAAGTCAATGCTATTAACATTAGTTACATTAACGCGAGTGGAAGCAAAAGTAAAATTAATAGTATACACATTTCCTGTCGTCAGGATGCTTGCAGCTACTTCCCTGATACAGCTTCCTTCAGTCCCTTGAAATTTAAAATATTTTTCTCTGAAACTTAATCTTTTCAAACAGTTTAGTTGTGTTAATTTCACAAGAATTTTGTAAGAGACATTCCATACCTGAGACACTCTGCCTGTTGGAATCTGAGTCCCCATTACTGGAATTAGAATTATTGGAAGAGTTGTTGTCAACCCCTCCCAGAAGGGGGCGCAAGTGGCTTACTGAGACTTGTTCAATGAACGATGTTCCATACTTGCGAAAATACCACCATTCAAATATCTAGAATAAAAAAAATATGTTTATGACCTGTTTCCATTTGTAATTTCAAGATACATTCCTTTAATATATCTTTGCAATTTCTTTTCTCATTTCAAATAATGTTTATTTCAGTCTAAAGGTAATAGATTTGAATAATTAACACCGATAATATTTAAAAATTAAAAATTAGTTTAAAATGGTTGTTCTCTGCTGAAGAATTGCTCTAAAAGGGAATCTATAACTACAATGACAGATAAAAGAATAGTGTTAAAGTATATTCCAAATTTCCTCTAAGTTAATATAATACTCAAATAACAAAATCATCTTACCTGAAAGACACTCTAGAAATACATATGGATATGACCATTTCCCCAAAATAAACCTTATAAAATTTTTAAATTCTTGACATTTTATATTTTTGTAAAATGATACCCACCTTTAAAAAACTTTTAAAAAAGGTTTTAATTATAAAAGTAAAACTTCTTTTGAGAAATGCTGGTTTTAGCAAACAAAAGGGGGGGTCAGAACTAGTGTCATGCTTCTTGAGAGACTGAGCAAGAGAATCACTTGAGTTCCAGAACTCAAGGTCAGCCTGAGCAACACAGTGACAACTGGTCTTTAAAAAGGGGAAAGAAGAAAATGGTAGTCATTTTATACATGGAACGTACTCAGTTCCTGAACCTACAGTTTCCCTTTCTGCTAAGTGTATACAATAAGCACTTGCTGTATATCATGAATGTTTCTTAGTTCTAAAGCTTCCTAATTGCTTTGAATTTGAAAGAAAAGAAGTAATCGTTCTTAATAAAAGACAACCCAGGAGTTTGAGCCTAGCCTGGTCTACAGAGTGAGCTCCAAGACAGCCAGGGCTACACAGAGAAACCCTGTAGGGTGGGGAGAAGAAAAGAAAAGGAAAAGGAATAGCTGCTAGCCAAACCTGGTGCCCAGACCTTAATCGTAGCACTCAGGAGGCTGAGGTAAGTGGGTGGTAAGTTCAAGAACAGTGAGATCCTGACTCAAACAAATGCGCAAAAGGCCAGGTAAGGTGACTCACACTTATAATCTCAGCAATAAATACAGAAGCGGGGGCAAGAGGTCTGTCGTGAGTTCCAGGACAGCTTGGCTACAGAAAGAAAAATAATAAATAAATAAATAATAAAGTAAATAAAACCCAAAAAAGCCAGACTAACTACACGCCTGAGTCTCAAAGGATAGTTGTGTTATTCTTTATAATATACAATTAACAGAATTAAATATGCTTATGTCATTGTATATTTCATTAAAAACGTTTCATTATCTGCTCTGGAATGGACTTTGGGCTATTATTTAAAAATTGGTGTTTTCTCACTTACATTCTACTGAATTATAACAACAGGAAAGCCATCTATGAATACCAGAATGTTTCCAGTCATATATGGGATACCTTGATTTAATTATAGGGAGTTATTTCTCACATTGCAATGTTTAAGGAGAATATAGTTTGAAAGGTCTGTGGATATGAGACTAATTAGTGTGAAGAAGGAAGAAAGTTCAAAAATCGTGAATGTCGGGACCACAAAGGTCCTTGTGCCCACAGATCTCCAGGGAAACCAGGAATAATAAGCATGCATGATTGTCCTCTCAATGGAAAAGATATAAAGCCTGTTTTTCCACTGAGAAAGCTGGGAATTGGGGGCGATTAACACCTTGGTGATCTGCATTACCTGAAAGACAGGACCAGGCCATATCAAGCTCCCACAGCCAGGACCTGAGGTAGTTAGCATTCCTAATAACCCTTACGTTATCTGTGTAGCCAGGGGCTCCCCCAAGCTTTCAGAACCAAAACTGGAGGTAGCACAAATATCTGTATGACTAAGACCACACCAGATACTTCCCTAGGCCCTTAAGCTAATACAAGTAACCTATCTCTAGAACACATCTTCTTGGAAGAAACATGCCTTGAGTTGAGTTTCAATATAATTATGCCTCCTTGTAAGCTGGAAAATATATTACACTAGGAAAATTTCCCCCAAATTTACTATCTTTAAATGTGTTTGCAATAAACGTCCTGGCATCAGACTCTCTAGTCTAATGCGTGCTGATGAAGTTGAGCTAAACAGAGATTTCATTCTCACTTCTTCCCAGCACAGATCTTGCTGCCAGCTGTGATGCCTGCAGGGACCCCCCAGGTAAATCTACAGATTATTGATCCATTGGAACACGTCTATAGTTCCAAGGGAGTTATGTGATTTATTTGGATACCAGTACCTTCAACCATAAAGTGGAAATCATATTTATCTTCAAGAGTCCTTGATTTTCATACCAGTTCACTCTAAAGCACCCACTTCCATGTCTGTCCAACAGTTCTCAAAAGTGCTAACAAAGTTACCACTCATTATGTAAATGACTTGTATACCATACAGCCCAAGAATGGTACCTCTATGAGTCCTGCAGAGAGGTGCCCCTCATTTTGCTAGTTATGTAGCAATATCCTCCAGAATGAAACATTTCTTCCTAGAAATGTTAAACATAGGATGTTCAAAACCGAAGTGAAACATTGCACCCTTAAGGCAAAATCACTGAAACCTAGGAAATAAGTGACTCAGGAGCTGCAGGAAGCTTGACAGAACTAGTTTGCCTAGGCCCTCATTCCTCATGCTCACACAAGCAGTAATGATTGCTGAGAGACACTGTCAGACCAGCCAAGCTGCCCGGGAAGGACACTCTCCAGTCTGTCAAGCTGCCTGGAAGCTGTGCAGTGTGTTTCTGGTGTCCGGGTTTTGTGAACCAAACCCATGCCTGGTGTGAGAGGTCCTTCTGTCTGTGTGTTACTTTTCTTGGTTAATGAATAAAGAAACTGCCTTGGCCTGTTGACAGGACAAAAGTTAGGTAGGCAAGGAGGAATAAACTGAATGCTGGGAGAAAGAAGGGTGGAGTCAGGGAGATGCCATGGATCCATGGCCAGAGATAAATGTGCTGAATCTTTGCTGGTAAGCCACTGCTACACAGATTAATAGAAATGGGTTAAATTAATAGAAGAGTTAGCCAATAAGAAACTAGAGCTAATGGGCCAAGCAGTGATTTAATTAATACAGTTTCTGTGTGGTTATTTCGGGGCTAAGCTAGCTGGGTGGCCAGGATGAATAAGCGGGCCCTTCTTCCTACACATGCTGAGATGAGTTTTTGGTGATGCAGCTGCCTTTGAGTCATTCCTGCTCCTATAAATTAATCGCTCACCTAAGCAACCCCAGAAGGTTCCTTAGGTTAGCAAGCTTGACTTACATAGTACCCCTGTTGGTCCACCACTGAGTCCGTGTCTGGGGTGAGCAAATGTTTCCCCAAGAATAGTGTTGTGTAATCCTAGGCCACAGTCAGGTTAATGCAGCATTCTTATCTGTCACTAGGGTGTTAACAGAAAGCACTGAGCAGTCAACAAAGCCTTAATTACAAGAGGACAAACGTTCCAAGACCTCCTCATCATTGATCACAGATTGAACCACGGGCAGTGGTTCTCAGTTGGTAGCAATGAAGGTTTTGCTCTGCTTCCCCCTGTGTTGTGCTATTGCAACACCTACTATGCCGTAGCCTGTTCATTTCATCACACAGCGCCACGTGTTCCTACCTACCCAGGAGTGATAGCCTGGTTACACAATCAAGTCCCTGCACTGCAAGTCCATGCTGCAAACCCACACACAGTGCCTCTGACATGCCAGTATCCACTGCATACACAAAACCTTGAGATTCGGATGCCTTAGTTCCTCTAGCAGAAGCATGGATCAGCTCTAAAATGGACCTTAAGGAACGATGTAGGGAATCCGCTTACAGATGAGGAACACAGCTGCTCAACAAGATGCAGTAGCCTGACCTAGACTGCAAAGCTAATGAAATTACTGCTTAGCCCGAAGGCCCAGTTTTTGCCACTCTTTCTAAACCTCTTTATTAAATAAAAATAAATAACAATGCTTCATTTAAACCAGAACTGACACACAGGCAGCCCTTCAATTCCCTCTGACAGTATGTCTACGTTTAGTTGTAAAAACCAATTCAGAAGCAGTCTATCAAACATGACCAAATAATTCAGCCCAAGAGGAAAATTACTTCAACATTTGCATTAGAACACAAGACAGCCCTTCTCTCTAGCCCTTCCTACCTTTTCAGTGCAGAAAGACAGACAGGCCAGTTACTCAGGAAGTTGTTTGGGGGCAGGGAGCTGTGTCTTCCCAAACTTGTCATTCATCAGTACTACTGTCCCATCTGTATAGAGGGACACTAGTATCAAGAATGATCCCTGTCTTTATAGTGCGTATCAAAAGAAAAGGAAGAAAAAAAGGACTTGCAGCTGTCCCAAATGTCAAACCAAGCCCTTTAATTTGAGGCATTAGCAAAACAATCTTTTTTAAATTGGCTTTTGATTTTTTATATATTTATTTTATTACTTTATAAATAATACCATTCAAAATTTCCACTTCCTCCCCACCTCCCACTTCCCTCTCACTCCCCCCCTTCATCCTTCCCCCTCACCCTCCAGTCCTAAGAGATCGCAGGGTACCCTGCCCTGTGGGAAGGCCCTCCCCACTCCATCCAGGCTTAGGAAGGCATGTATCCAAACAGACCAGGATTCCAAAAAGCCAGTACATGCAGTAGAGACAAATCCCAGTGCCATTATCATTGGCTTCTCAGTCTGCCCAATTGTCAGCCACATTCAGAGGGTCCAATTTGATCCCATGCTGGTTCAGTCCCGGTCCAGCTGGATTTGGTGAGCTCCCATTAAATCAGGCACACTGTCTCAGTGGGTGGACTAACCCCTCGTGGTCCTGACTTCCTTGCTCATATTCTCCCTCCTTCTGCTCTTCAACTGGACCTTGGGAGCTCAGTCCAGTGCTCCGATGTGGGTCTCTGTCTCTATCTCCATCTGTCTCCAGATGAAGGTTCTATGGTGATATTCAAGATAGTCATCAGTCTAACTATGGGACAAGGCCAGTTTAGGCACCCTCTCCTCCACTGCCCAGGGTCCTAGCTGGGGATATCCCCGTGGCCACCTGGGAACCCCTCTAGAGCCAAGCCTCTTGCCAACCCCAAAATGGCTCCCTTAATTAAGATATCTTCTTCCCTGCTCCTATATCCATCCAATCATACTACAAAAGCATTTGTTCAACTATGTTCATAGCAGCATTATTTATAATAGGCAGAACCTGGAAACAACCTAGATACGCCTCAATGGAAGAATGGATAAAGAAAGTGTGGCACATCTACACATTAGAGTACTACTCAGCAGTAAAACAAGAAACAAAAAGCAAACAAAAAAAAAAACAATGACACCTTGAATTTTGCATGCAAATGGATGGAAATCAAAAAAGCTATCCTGAGTGAGATAACCCAGACCCCAAAAGATGAATATGGTATGTACTCACTCATCAGTGGTTTCTAGCTATAAACAAAGGACATTGAGCCTATAGTTTGCGATTCTAGAGAAGCTAATTAATAAGGTGAACCCAAAGAAAAACATATATAGATCCTCCTGGAAATTGAAAGCAGACATGATCGCCAGGCAAAAGTTGGGAGCATGGGGATGGGGGGGGGAAGAAGGGGAGAGAGAAGGGAGAAGGGGACGGTTGGGGAAAGCTTGGGGGAGTGGGATGGTTGAGATGGAGGGAGGGAGGGCAAAACAACCTTCCACATATCCCAGAACTCATCAGATGTGGAGGGAACACTCTGCAATATTGTCAAAGTGCTGAACAGATCCAAATGGGCAGATGGAGTTATTTAAAGCATACGTATTTGGTGTCACTTTGAATACATTTCCCTGGTGCATACCGACACTGTAAACAGTAAAGCACTCATAAGCAAATTCAGATTTTAAAACAGTTCTTAGACATGCTAGTTTAGCGGCCCTGACGTACTGAGAGGCAGGGGTCGTCTCTGTAGTCTACCAAATAACTTAGAGTTTAAAAGGTAAAATTATGCATTTCTTCATTTTAAAACCTTAACTCTCTTCTACCCCTTCTCTAGCCCGTGTACCACCCCTACAGTAATACAGATTAAGTAAGGTGGGAATTCAAACCATCAATGGGGTGTGGCATTTAGGAAGCCAACATTGAGTCTGTCTAGTTTAAGGGCAAAATCACTCTTTGTTGAAAGTTAGGATCAATGACCTTGGCTGGTTCTCTGGGTTCTCTGGGGCTTTTTCTAGGGTGTGGTCAGGTCAGGGAGACCTCAGCACAGGAAGGGGAAAGATGACGCAATGGTGAAAACACTAGATGGAGAGCTGATAGTGATGGACCAGCGGATTAATTACATGCAAACCAAATAAACAGCAGAATCATAAAGGTTGGGGGGGAATTGTAGGGGTTTTTGTTTGCTTTTGCTTATTTTAAAAAAGAAAGGCTCACACACATTTTTGAAAGGGAAAAGAAACCACGAAAAAAGAAAATCTGAAGATGTAAAAGTATAAATGACCAAGAGACATGATGCCAAGATCCCAGGAACCTTAGCCATCCTCCCTTGGCAGGAAGATTACTGTATATGTGAGTGCACACATGAGTATGCTTTGGGGGTGTGGAGATGGGATGTGTGTGTGTGTGTGTGTGTGTGTGTCTGTGTGTGTGTGCGCACGCACACTGTATGCCTGTGCATGTGGGTGTACTCACTCATGTGTATACACATTATTTTCTGTAATTAGCAAAAGCAGATCACCTAAGCATATGAGATAAACTAAGGCAACTGACAAACACTGCCGTGATATCCATAACTATTTTTAATCTCCCTTTGAATTCTTGTGTGTATTCTTTTCCATCATGCCCACAGACCCTTTCAAAACCCGTTCCTCAGAATTCCTCAAGACTGACAGTAACAGGAAAGAAAAAAGGAAGGGGGGAAGGGCTGATGAGAGGGAGGAGTAGGAGGAAGGAGGAGAAAAAAGAGCAAGCCGCTCTCATGTGTGCTGTGTTTATAAACACTGTACAGCTTCTGTGTGGGGCAGGCCTCCTGCTTCCTAATGCTCAGCCAATCCCTCATCAGGCACCTGTTTCCCCGAACAGCTGCGGCAGCTCTGCACGGAACCAATATTCACACCCGCCCCCATTTCTGGGCACCTGCTGCACAGACTAAAGAGGCGGGAAGATGAGGTATTCTTCGAGGTCTAAAGGCCTCCTGCGTACACACTTACTCACTGGGTAGGATTTTCTAGTGTAGCGTTCATTAATGTGGCCTGGAGATGAGGATCACTCCCCTGGGGCTAAAGAGTAGCCATGGAGTACTAAGAGTGGGAAGAATTCCCTGTAGCTCATACTGTGATGGTACCTGTCCCCTAGGACTCTACATATTCTGACTGAGGCAGTCCTCAGAATCCAAAACAAGCTCCTAGATCATTCTGATTCCATTAATTCATGCACTCACTGTACCGTCAACTGCTAACCATGGTGTTCAAGGCACACAGAAGTAAAGAAAGACACAAATATGGGGGCTGAAGAGATAGCTCAGGGGTTAAGAGCATTTACCACTCTTGCAATGGACCCAGGTTCAGTTCACAGCACCCACATGGTGGCTCACCCATCTGTAACTCCAGTTCCAGGAACTTCAAGCCCTTCTTCTGGCTTCTGAAGGCACCAGGCACAAATATAGTAAACATTAATTTTGGCAACTATTTCCAGTTTAGAAAGGAAGAGGACAATAAATGACTACAAAATAAAATATGATAAGCTGTGCTAAGTGCTAGTCTGTGTTCTAAACTGGCCACATCTGACCTAAGTTTCATGACCAAAAAGGAAAAACTCCTAAAAACACTGTAGTCTTCCACTCTACCGCAGGCCTCCTTTAGAGGCCAGATTTTTCTTCTCTTTTCCATTCCCTCACTCATCTAATTTGGTCCATTTCTGTGAGTCTGTGAAAATGAAAAATATCAACTTCTCTAACCTGCTGGTAGCCACATTCCCAGGCAGTACTTTCGTGGCATGGCAAAGCCGTGGACAGTGCATGTGGTGGCATGGATGTGGGGGGAAATGCCCTCCCCCATCAACACCTGAGGCAAGTAGAACTGGCCCCAGGGCCATGTGAGCTAGCAAACTGTCCCTGCCTCCCAGGAGCTTCAACACTCAGGAGAACAGACCCTGCACTGCACCTGGGTAGCACAAAAGAGCCAACTCCATAGGCAGAGGTGTGGGTGAGCCAGCCCCAAAGTTGTGAGCATAGGAGAGCTGTTGCCATTACTCAACTGTCATGTGGCAGTATGGACCTGGGAGAGATGCCTTCTCCCCACCCCCACCCTCCACCCGTCAATGCCTGAGGCAGGTAGGAAAGCTAGCCCTGAGGTCATAACAGCAGGAGAGCTGTTCCTAGGTCAGCTGCAGCACTCAGGAAAGTGGATGCTACACCACACCTGGGCAACACAGAGCTGACCCTGGAGGTGAAGGTGTGAGAGAACAAACTCTGAGGATGGGAAAGCAGAACTGGCCCTGCCCCTTGCTCATTGTGGCAAGAGGTGAACTAGCCAGGGTAATGCAGGAGAGCTTACCCTGGTGGTGAGGACAAGGGAGAGGTGGTGAGCTGACCAACCCTGCAACTACCCAGGCCCAGAACCAGGGTTATCTCCTGGCCCACCCCAATATCCACCCCGTCTGTGATCTGCTAGAGCATATGAAAGGACCAGTCCTGCAGACACAAAGTTGCAGGATCTCCATGACAGGGCAATGATAGGATAACCCAGAGGAGTTCCAGTGAGGGCCAGCATCGATAACGTAACAGAAACCAGAGGCCTCAAACCAAACCAATAACTCTGCAATGAACACTTGCAAGTAAAGATAGTGGATAAAAGGGTTTACTGCGTGACTCGCTGTGTCACACCACTGCTTCCATGATGAGGTTGAGTTTATTCTTTTTTTTTCTCTTAAATTTTATTTTATTTTATTTTATTTTATTTGGGGGAATGTTGCAAGGGCGGATACGAAGGGATGAAGAAATGAATGGGATGGAGACGCATGATGTGAAAAACACAAAAATAAATTTTAAAAGAAAACTAAAAAAATTATGGAGAATGAAATCCTATTGTCACTCCACGGGGCTGAGCAACCCTTTCTGGATGTCTGGTCCTTAGGCCTTTTCTGGTTTGCACTGGGCAACTTCTGGGTGTTCTGGCTCTAGCCCCGCAGTTGCACAG
The DNA here is from genome assembly GCA_028555095.1 of Dicrostonyx torquatus. Taxonomy (NCBI): domain Eukaryota; kingdom Metazoa; phylum Chordata; class Mammalia; order Rodentia; family Cricetidae; genus Dicrostonyx; species Dicrostonyx torquatus. The sequence goes on from JAQHUG010000186.1 coordinate 1,953,990, forward strand.
CTTGCCAGCTTACCAATCTGTGCTTTAATGCACACTGGAAAGATAAATGGCTGTATCTATCTTCCTATCTATCGCTAGCTTATCTTCTCTAGTGTGTCTAATTGTTAGTCCAATCAAATGCTCTTCTTCACAGATCCTGACTAGCATATTTGTGTGTGTGTGTGTGTGTGTGTGTGTGTGTGTGTGTGTCTGGCCCTTGGGCTCCCTTAGAAAATCATTAATTTTCATGGTGAACCCAAGACATCATAAGTTGATGGGGCTCAACAGGCCTCCTCTTCCTTTCATTGTCTGCAGACTCCCCTGCAATCTGGGCCCCACAACATCTCTCATTCCATCTGTTAGAGCTGACAGATAGGTTGCTTAATTCCCGACACAATCTGGCATCTATGTGCTGCTCTGCACAATTTAAAAACCCTTCTAATCGAGTGTCCCCAAATTGTTTTCTTTTCACCCTGAGCTCCGAATTGTCATCATTCGCTCCATATGAATAACAGGTCAAGTTCTTGAGATGAATTGTTGAAAGGAGACAGAATAACCTCCTCATTTTGTTACTGTGAACAGGGATAAAAGAAGACATAGTCAGATGAGGATTTGAACCTTGCTATTTACCTGCTCTATAACCTTGGGCCAAATGACTTAACCTTTGTGTCTGTTTCCACACAGCGCACGAACACATGGGTGATACCCACCGCTTTGCATTTTAATGAAGCAATACATGCGAGGTGCTTATTCAGTACCTGGTCGAACTTAACAACTATTTCTTGCTTTTTTATTCATTTGTTTTTGTTATGTGATTGAAAAGAACTTTTTAATTAAAATATGATTACATCATTTCTCTCCTTCCCTTCTCTCCCTCCAATCACTCTCACACCCACCGTGCTCCGCCCTAAATTCATGGCCTTTCATATTTCATTGTTAGCACACACACAATCATAAATCTATGAAGACAACTTGTTCAGTTCAGTTAGCATTATTTGTATGTATACAACTTCAGGGCTGACCAGTTAGTGTTAGATAACAACCAGGGGGCTCCTGCCTAAGGAATTACTATTTCTCCACAGCTCAGCACCCCTCAGTTCCCTGTTCTTGGCTTAGGGGTGGGGGTTCCTGTCACCTCGATCAAAGAAACTTCTCTTTAAAACAGAGGAGACCATTACAGGAAACCATAAGTGATCCAAAGGCAGAGAACACACCATCAGGGGAGGCTTACTCCAGTTGATCCATTTGTAACACCTAAGGCTCAGCGAGCATCATGGAGGGGGGATCAGAAAGATTGTCATGGCAGAGAACCAGAAAATCAGTTGTGAGATTGTATCTTCTAGAAACAACAACCCATGATACCGCAACAACAGTTGTAAGATTGTATCCTCCAGAAACAACAACCCATGATACCGCAACAACAGTTGTGAGATTGTATCTTCCAGAAACAACAACCCATGNACAACAGTTGTGAGATTGTATCTTCCAGAAACAACAACCCATGACACCGTAACAACAGTTGTAAGGTTGTATCTTCTAGAAACAACAACCCATGACTCCATAACAACAGTTGTAAGATTGTATCCTCCAGAAACAAAAACCCATGAGAGCACAATAACATGGCTTCCAAAACAAGATCTGGACGAGGACAGCAGCAATAGATGCGGTTCGTTTCTTACAACTGAATTCTTCTGTGTCATCTCTTCTGCCGCTCTCCAAAATGATGCTTCTTTTACATGCAACCCATGAACTAGTATGTTTAATTTACTTTCTCCTTTTCTTACTTTGTCACTTATTCTAACTTTTAAACGTACACCTGGCATGCTTTTTTACACCTTTCCATATAACATATAAGCACGTCATATACACATAAAGGCAGAGGGGCACATCTATACACAAGTTAATACGGATACAATGATCCATGTATAAATTTCAGTATCATATACAGCAATTTCTCTATCAATAATTTGAGGACATTAAGCTGATTATTTTCTCTGCATGCCCACCTTTCTATTTTAAAGCAAAAACAAACCCCCAATATTTTCTCTTTTGAAATAAGCATTGCCTGGAGGTGCTGCTTATGCAGACTGGACACACCTTGATAGGAGGTACAGAATGGGCCTGGCAGGCTCAGAGTATGAGGAAAAGTGCCTCTCATGTGGCAGGAGCCAACCTATGTGGGGAAAAACCCCGTGCCAGCTAGGCAAAGAGGCACCATGAAGGCTGCCTGCATGGGTGTGGCCACAGGAACCACAGAGAAGAACAAGTGAGACATGTAACATGTCAACTCATCACCAGTCTAAACTAGTCAAGAAAACTACCAGTCAGATATGTCTAGTCAAATATATATCTATATTTAAAGAAATTAAGGTAAAAGCAGCTTTTGCCAATTTTTATTGTTGTTTTGTTTTTGGAGACAAGGATTCTCTGTAGCTTTTAGGAGCCTGTCCTGGAACTCACTCTGTAGACTAAGTGGCCTCAAACTCACAGAGACCTGCCTGTCCCTGCCTCCCGAGTGCTGGGATTCAAGGCGTGCACCACCACCACCCGGCTGTTTCACTCTTCACAATGGAAATAGAAGGCTTTTGTTTTTATCTGTCTTCTTAAATATTAAATGGCATGGCTATTTCTGATTCTAGCGTAGGAGTCTTCAGGGTCCCAGATAGCCAGTTTCCCAGGAGCGGCTCTGAACTCTGCGTGTGTGGCGGGCACCCATTGCTGAGGAAAGCAGCTGGCTGTCTCCCTGATGCCTGGAGCAAACTGCCCAGCATTCCATGCACACAGCCATTTGCAAAGCATCTAACCTTTCCTCCTCCTGGAAACACAGTCAGAAGAAAAAACAGTGGAAAGCGCAGAAAACTCACCCCAAATCCATGTTAAAGCCAGCAGAGCTGAGTCCCTAGAGACAGTGTGATAGACACCACAGTCAACCATCGCTAAGGAAGGAACCTGGGGTGATCAAGAGCTATTACTGCCCACTACAGCTCTGCCCTCAGAAAAGGCCAATATACTGTAGAAAGGCCATTCATATCCTTCCTACATGACAGGTTTCTCTGTCCTAGATAGTTCATAAGTCCTGAATAGTGTCTGCTTCTACCCTGTAGCCCAGCAATGACTATGCAGCTTCAGCAGCTGCATCCAAACACAGGAGAAGGTGTAGCCAGCCTGGATCTGCAAAAGCAGAGGAGAGGCCCAGGGAAATCCCTTTACTGGCGGGTTCTTCAACCAGCCCTGAGTTAGAGGACTGACAACCCTTGAGCTGACTAACCAGAAAGAAAGGAAATACCCTCCACACCGAGGCAATTAATTTACAGTCTGCAAAGCCGCAGCAAGAGCCTTCCGGAATGAAATTCAGACAGGCCTGCAGGCAGCAGGCTAGAGGCAGCTGGCACTTAACTGGAAGGGCAGTGTGGAAAGACAGGCGACTGCCTGTGTAAGACAGCCTGGGTTCACTCCTGCTCTGTCCTTCGTCCGCTATGGAGCCTACAGGCAGTTCCTGATGTGCCTGGTTTGAAGCAGAAAGAAAGGGCAGCAGCAACTGTGCTACTGAGAGAGGAGAGGAGAAGCTGGAGTCAGTGCCAGGCACAGCAAGCATCACGCAAGCAGGCTGGATTCTCAACGGAACCTTCTGAGAACAGGAATGTGTGAACAAAACTGCCTTTTCCCAGTCCAGCGCATTACTGGATTCAGTATAAATCATACCTGCCCCAAGTTTAATTAATTATTTAATCAAAAATATTTCAAGGCTACATCATAAAGAAAATGTTAAAAATATATTAGTTAATGCACAAATGGGCCAGGCGGTGGTGGCACATGCCTTTAATCCCAGCACTCACGAGGCAGAGACAGGCAGATCTACCTAGGAGTTTGAAGCCAGCCTGGTCTGCAAAGCAAGTTCCAGAACAACCAGGGCTACACAGAGAAACTCTGTCTCAAAGAAAGGAAAATTAAATAAATAAGTAAAATAAACTGTATATGGTAACTATCAGATATTTAAAATACCTGTCTCCTCTTCCTACAACATATCCATGTGTGTGTTATAAAAAATCTCCTCAGAATGTACTTAATAGGAATTTGTCAAGTAAATGAAAGCATTTTCCATGGGACAGTTTTCTTAGTCAACTGGCACACACTAGAATAGGAATTTAAAATGTAGGTTGGAAGCTTACTTTGCCATAAAGAATCCCATGAGTTTCTTTTCTTTCCTTGAGAAGTCTCGGATTTCCTACCTGGAAAATAGAAGGCTTGGACCTAATGACCAGGGAGTCCTAGGAAGTCTACAATGCTCGGGCCCTCATGATCTTCCTCCTTAGTCACTGGGACTCTGGCCATGACTCCTTTTTAGCTACTTTCCACTAGTACCCATGACTTGTGTCCTGGCCAATGATCAGCAGCTCCTAGCAGGCTAACATAATTCCCTACCTAGCCCCAAGTAGCAAACATGCAGCCTCCTAATGAAAAACCTTGCATTTAATCAATAAAATTAGAAGCTATTGGAGTGATTCATTCTTACCCTTTTGCTGTTTAGCTGATTTCTCCACTCCCGAGGTTTCCTTGCAATGCAGTTCCTACCAACTTTGTTCAACCAAGTCATCTCATCATTTTTCTCTGCCCTAAGTCAACATTTAGAGATTTACAAATTATTTTTCTCCTTTATTCCTTGTCCTAGTCAGATTCAAACTATCTTCATGTAATTTTATCCCTTTTTGTTAAATTCTTGCCGGTGGAGCGATCTGAGCACAGTGGTTTTCAGATTATCAGGTCTCATGTTCTATTAAAATCTCCTCAGTCTCCAATCACGTTACTAAGGCTGAAAATGAATGTGGGTTTCTACAATATCTCTGCTGAGTAAAATAGTCACTATTATTTCGCAAGAGAATTTTAACATTAAAAACCAGGAGGAAGCCAGTGTTAGAATAAGATACAGTCCCTGGGTAGAATAATTAATAACCAACCTCATGGCTTTATGAGCCACTCTCCATAGCAGTGTCCTGACTTCTCTCAACTTCCTGTACAGAGATGAGATGTCAGAGATGCATGTGTGGGCTGTGGATGCTTAAGAGGCAGGGGGCTACACACTACAGCACCTGCCGTTGATGGATGGGTTTTAGGAGATGGCTGCTTGTCTCGGGCTGGCATTTGCACCTAGAATTGGATTTTCTCCATAGAGTTCTATCTTGGGGTGGCACCTGCTGATTTTCTTGATATCCTGACTCCATAAAGCCAACTTTGCACATTTCACATATGTGATACAGACATAACAAGTTGAACCTAGATATGCTCTTTTCTCAAAAGGATGTGCCCACACTGCCATTTTCTACTTCCACCTGTCTATAGAATCTGCCTTTCTCCATCTTTTATGCTCAGGCTTCTGAAATCTTTCATTATTCCAGGTAGATGCATTCTCTTTGCTCAATATGTTTGTACCCATCTTCCCTCAATTTTTTTCTACTGATAATCTATTTTTAATATTATTAACTCTGTAATCTTTTATGTGTGCCTATTTCTATAATAGTTAATAATATTATGTATAGTGAAAAAAACATCTTTTGAAAATTTCTCTTACTTAAAAATCATTAAATTATGTGAGAATGGTCTCATTGAGTTTAGACAGTCCTATAATATTCTCTAAAGTGAACTATATTAGGTAATAAAATCTTGCAAATTTACAGCCATTAGAGAATATGAGATAATGAAATTGTACAGGTGATATTATTTTTTTACCTATTTGAGGTATTTTTTAAGGAAGCAATAAAGAAATTAATGTAAACCTTGAGAGAAAAGAAGATAAAGGGAGGAAAAGTTTAGGATTGACACAATCCATGCCAACACATTTAAAAGCACTATTCCTGCTGATATTAAGTCCAATAATCCATTATGATAACTACATGAAGAACGGTCTTAGTGAACTGAGCCACTTTTATACATCTGCAATAACTATCTGTCTCTCTGTCTACCTAGTTTTGTGCTGATGGGGACTGAAACCAGGGCTTCATGAATACGATGCAAGTTTTCCACCACTGAGCTACAGCCCCAGCATATTTCACATGGTAGGACACTAAAATTTGTCCTAGAAACATCTTCTCTTATTTTCCTTCATATTAAGAGTTGTTTTACCTTTCAACAAAAGAAAGGGTTGATGGTCACATATCCAGAGCATGTGACCTGGGTAGTACAAATCTTCTCTTCAGTCCTATGCAACACGTACACCCGTGCAAGATGAACCCTGAAAACGGCCTGTATATACTCTCCCAGATTCACTGACATACGTGCTAATACATTTTTAGATTAGATTTCCATCACTTACCAAAATAAGTCCGGATATTAGTGAGGAAGTCCCTGTCAGGGCCACGTAGAACTTCGGGGTTAATGTGTTCAAAAACATGCTCACTGAAAAAAAAAAAAGGAAAAAGGTAGAAGAATTAGGAACGCGTGACTGTACCGGTAAAACTTGCTCTTTGTTTCTTAAGACTGTGTGCATGTGTGTGTGCGCCTGAGTTTGTGTGTGTCTGTGTGTCTGAGCGAGGTGTGTATGTGTACTACATGCATGCATTATCAAAGGACAAAAGACAGCATCCAAATCCCCATAACTGTAGTTACAGACGATGGCTGTAGCTACCACGTGGGTGCTAGGAACTGAATCCCTACCCTCTGCATGGACACTGAGTGCTCTTAACTACTGAGCCATCTCTCTAGCACCTAACTCATTTATTTTGATTCCTTGTGAAATCATTCTGGTGACCAGAATTCCCAGAACCAAAGCAAAGTCCTACTAAGATGAGGAACTCGTGTACTGATTCAGAAAGGCAGGTATCAGGTTACACCCTAAATGATACAACCCCTGCCAAAACAAAATGAGCCTATTGGTACAGTAGTGGTCTGACTGTTAGGGGTGCATCCAATGGTTTTCTGGTTGCACTGAAGCCTGTTCCACAGGAAGGGATTTATGCCTAGTTATTTAAACCTCGTCAGAGGCCTTTGGCTGAGGAAGGCACAGGTCTTCGTTACCTACTGCTATCATTTTGCTCAATGGAAAATTCAAATTGCCTTCAAAAATATTAATGTTTGTGTCCATAGATTAGTGCTATTCTCAAACTGAGTCAGAGAAATCTCTTTTTGCAGTAGATATCCAGCAATTCAGAGACTCATACCTGGCCAATATGCTGAGAATAAGTAGCAACTGAGTGTTCAACCCTAACTTGGATATTTATTATACCTTCAAAGCTCAGGGTATATCACAGAAGAAGGGAAGGAAGGAAAACAAGGACCAGAAGATGGGGAAGAGTGCTGTAAATTCTCTTCTGTGTGGGGCATGACCATTGCACTCAGGAGCTTGCAGCAGCTATGGCTACCTGCACAAGACTTAGGCAGGAAAGCTAGTCAATATTCTCATCTGGGTGTCTGCGTGGGGCATGGGTTCAGGAGGCTCCAACCCTAGTTGAGGTGCCACTGGCAACTGATGGCTGCTAAAGAAGGGTGAGTCATATTTTTTGTGATATTTCAACGGTAAGTAAAAAGATGCTATTGGGGTTATTTGCTATTTTGAATTAATATTATGTGATTCTGGTTAGCTGGGGCTGAAGAAACATTTGTAATTAAGAAGAGATCAGAACCACTAAGTGAAACTTTTGGTTTGCTGGAATACTCAGTGGTGGTCAACTGGGGCTGAGAAATTATCGGTGTTTAAGAAGACACCAGCATCATTTAGGTTCAATCTTCTGGGAGGTGTTTCCTCAGGGTCAGCATAGAGCATCTGTGGTCCAGAGGTAGCCATGGTGATAACTTGTGTTGGCAGCAGAATTTGGTCATGTGTAAGAGTTACGCTGGTGGTGCTGTGTTTGAAGGTATGAAGGCGTCATGGAGAACAGCTGAGGCTTGGCACTGAGAAAACACCAGGCGAGGCCATGGGTGAAGGTGCAGCCTCAGTGCCAGTTGAAGGCCCAAGGCTGAAGGTCATGTGAAGAGGCTGAGACTTGGCATCATAACTTGGCCCACACTACTGGCGCAGCACAGTAGCAGCAAGAGACACCAGCATTTAGGAGATGCCAGTACCATAGCCTGACCACCAAGAACAGCAGCAGCAGTGGAGAGGAAGCAGCAGGAGCTTAGAAGACAAACTGTGTGTCCTGCAAAAGGTGGAGTTAGAACAGAGACCACAGTCCTTTGGAGGAATGCAGAAGGTCCTGAAGGAATCCCAGATATGGAACATTTAGTTATTCACACAGAGTTTGGTTGCTGCGGTCACGGTGTTTCATCACAGCAATAGTAACCCTAAGACAGGCAGCAACGTAGACCTGAGACAGTCACCAGCAGAGTAGTTTGGGAAAAAGAAAACCAACACAGGTATTTCGTAATGCTGGTTAATTATAGGATGCCAAAAATGAATGATAAGGAAAACCACTGCTGCACCAAGAGCTTCGTTCTTGGCCATTCATAAATAAAACATAACTCCTGTTTCCGCTGCCATGTAACATGCTGAGATGCAAGGCTCTGAAAATCTGCTAAAACTGCAGCTGAGGGGATGCTTTTTTAAAAATCTGGGAATAAAATATCTTCATAATATATCTGTAAATAGTGTTTTTCTAGGGATATTTTACCATAGAGCATTTGTATAATCTTACAAAACCAGTTTTCCATCCAATAGGTCCAGCTGGGATTAAAGGCGGAGCAGGAGCACCTTCTTCTTCAGCTGCTGCACCCCCACCCGCTCTCCTCCTGCCCTGGGCTCAGAGCCTCAGCTCTCATGCACCACAGGCCTCTGAAGGAACCCTATGGCACTTATTTTTGTGAGGGAGAAGCATGGACATTTATTTTTGGACTCATTCCTAAGGTAAGAAACCCTCATAAATCATTCTGTCTACTTTTCTTCTACCCTTAATGTTGCCTTGGCAACTTTACAGGTAAACTGTTTCTGCCTTAGGGAGCAGCCAGCTCCATCTGAACACATTCTTTCTTTTCTCAGCTATGACCCGAGAAGGTATTGTTGGAGCGTGCTATATTAGTATGAACAATTAGTATGCAGCATTAGGTTTTCATGTCACCTTCTCCCTTGCTAAAGAGAGGTCATCAACACATTTCCCTGTACTCAGGCTCAAAGTCCCAGGACCCTAAGGACCAGTGAAACGAGATCTCAGATGGAACTTGTTGTGTATGATCCAGACAACAATTGGTTCTCAACCTGTGGGTGATGACCCCTTTGGGGTCAAATGACCCTTTCACAGGGTTTGCCTAAGATCACCCAAAACATAGAAATTTCTATTATGATTTACAACAGCAGCAAAATTAGTTATGAATAACAACAAAAATAATTTTATTACTTTATTAATACTAGGAATCAAAATTTCCACTTCCTCCTCTCCACCCGCTTTCCTCCCGCTCCCCCACTTCCCCTCCTCCCTCCCCCTCCAGTCCTAAGAGAGGGCAGGGTACCCTGCCCTGTGGGAAGTCCAAGGCCCTCCCCCACCCAACAAAAATAATTTTAAGGTTGGGTATCACCACAACCCAAAGAACTATATTAAAGGGTTGCAGCATTAGAGTAACCATATTTTCTATTTTGAATGTGTTTATTAAGTAATAAACTGGGAGGGAAGGTGTTGGCAGAGGCTGCTTGTTCATTCCTGGCCACCCAGAACCAAAATGATCACACTGAGACTATATTAATTGCAACACTGCTTGGCCAATGACTCTAGTATATTTCTAGCTAGCTCTTACATCTTAACTTAACCCATTTCTATTATCTGTGCATCACCATGAGGTAGTGGCCTACTGGCAAGGTCACAACACATCTGTCTCCTGCAGTGGCACAGTGTCCCAGTGACTCCACCTACTTTCTCCCAGCATTCAGTTTAGTTTTCCCGCCTAGCTGTTTTCTGCCCTATCACAAGCCAAAACAGCTTCTTTATTCATTAACCAATAAAAGCAACACATGAACAGAAGGACTTCCCACATCAGAAAGGGACAGAGAGAAAAACATTATCTAATTGGGTACTTAATTATCCAGCAGAAACTCACTGGTAAGCTTCCCAGTATAAAGAGTCCAGGCAGAGCCAAGTGTACCCACACAGCAGGCTTCCAAGTAAAACCAGTAACAGAAGGGTGAGTATCAACCCCAGTAGAAGTGGACTGGGAAGTTGAGGCTGTCTGATGGACTTACTAGCTGAGTTTTATGTTGAGTCTTGCTGAGCCTTCCCACTGCAGGCACTAATATGAGTGGGATAAAACTGTAGCGTTTGCTGGAAGTGGCTCATCATCTAGCTGTTCCCCAGGACACAATGTGCTCACTCTGGGGCTGCTTTGCTGTTCTCTTCCCTCTATTACAGAATCCAGTCCATGCCCAGAGAATACAATAGACTGGATCTACAACGGAGGCGGGGCAATTCCTCTTCCAGACCCAGCTTCTTAGTAAGACCCAGCATGTGTGACAATTTCCCATATATATTATATTTCCAATTATATTAGTATACTTAGCTTTACATTTGTACCAAATAGCCAGTTTCTATTCCAGAGAGCACCAAACATTAGCTCTCCAGGCCAATGACTGGAAGTGAATCTCTAAGGGTAAATCATAAATGCAGCTTGCTTCACATAATTACTATGGATGAGAGGCAATGAAGAGAGCAATAGTATTTTCAGATATCAATAAGCCAGTTTCTTTTAAAAAACTATAAAAGATGCATCTAAATATGAGATGCTCAGTGCTGTCTCTGATAGACATATTCCTAGTTCCTGAGGTGTCATTTTTCATGTTCATCTCTATTCTTATTGTCTCAAATGGTATTCAGACATTGCTGTCCCTCACTGGAATATGACCTATTCATCTGTGACAAAAAAACAAGTTGTGTATACTTAGAAATACAAATAAATGTAAAACCAAGGCAGTTATTTTAGAGATAGGTAAGCATTTGGCTAAGGCCCAATGTTAATGAAGCCACTACCACTAAGTCTGACTGTGGCAATTAACTTCATACCAAGAAACTGCAGCACAACCTCAGAAGGGACCCATCTAAGCAGTAATATTAGGAATAGGTATTGCTATGGTACACGGGGTGTAAGACACTATATCACCATGACAATAGCCCAAATCAAATCTTTTAAGATGGTAGATTGACTAGGACCACACCAAGTAAAATAATAATAATAGTAATAATAATCCTATACAACCAAAGTTGCCTTGTACAAAAAGAACTAAGCATTGGGCATTATATTAACTAAATAAAAACGTGCTACAAACTATTAAAATTAAAATAATACAGCTTGTACATAAACAGATATTCAGACAAATAGAAGAGAATGGAAAACTGAGAAGTGAACCCACCTATCCAAAGCCAACTGATATTTACCAAGGGTGCAAACAATATTCATTGAGAAAGGGTATTTTCAATAAATGGCTGTGGTAAAACTGACTGGTCACATATAGAGAATGAGACAAGACCCATCTCCTTCAGCCCTTACAAAAATCAACTGAAAACAGATTAAAGATTTACACATTATGGCAATGTATCAAAATAGCTCTTACATTCTAAGAGAGTGGAACTTTTGATAGACTTCACAGGCAGAGTTTATATGGAATTCTGAAATCACAAGACTGCTATCCCACTTGTACTCAACCTGTCTGCCGAACTTGCCTTAAAAAGAACAATTTAATATCCAACCAAAGTTGCCTTGCATTCCCATGTAATCCACTTTTTAAGCTAAAGCATCACTGTAATCTTCAGTTATGTATCTTCCATGCCCCTGACCCGGAGTAATGCATGTGTGTTATTATAAGCATTTGCTGGAAATCCCAAATAGAGGCTGGAAGTAGTCTTAAAAATTGAATATCCACCATAATTGTTGAATCCTACATACAGATAGAGCTTGATAAACAATGGTGCTTGTAATCCTGTCTGTTATCTGCGTCAGTTGGAGTCAGGTACTTAATTCCTTGTAAAATATCTTTAGGTATTCCTACTCATCCTACTCCATGGGCCATTCAATAAAAGCAAAGTCTCTTGCTGGGGACAGACACACAGGATCAGAACAGACCCAGGGAGAGATTCCCAAGACAGCCTTCAGGCAGACCCAGAGCCAGACCTACACAACAGACAGATAGGAATAATGGAAGTGAAGTAAGGAAGTCAAATCTGGTTAAATCATACCACTGAAAAGAAGGATCAAGCAATATAAAAACCATAGATACTGTTCCATAACACGAAGGGACATAAGTGAAGAGACATCGCATGACACGGACAACTACCGATTTAAACATCTTCCAAAGAATGAAAAGCAAACAGACTCAAAACATGACCATGATTTAAAGGATATTTTCCAGGCTTCATTCATCATAGGCAAAAACAAGATTTAGAAATAATGGGAATGTGAGACCGACACACACCTGCAGAGAAAATCAAACAAGAACCTTGTTGTTACAAAGAAATGTTCAGTCCCAGCACTCGGGAGGCAGAGGCAGGCGGATCTCTGTGAGTTCGAGACCAGCCTGGTCTACAAGAGCTAGTTCCAGGACAGGCTCCAAAGCTACAGAGAGACCCTGTCTCGAAAAACAAAAAACAAAAACAAAGAAATGTTCAGGAAAACTCCAGCCTGAAGGATGCCAGAGAAAAGTGTAGCTTTGTTTGCCTGCTGTTTTAAATGTTTAAGCTTTATATGCACACGAGTGTTCTGCCTGCATGTATGTATGTGCACCATGTGCATGGTTGGCACCTGTGTTGAGAAGAAGGCACTGGGGCCTCTGGAACTGGAGTGGTCATAAGTCACCACGTGGGTGCTGGAAACTGAACCTGGGTCATCTGGAACAAGTGCTCCTGACAACTGAGCCCTCTCTCCAGCCCTGGAAACTGCATTTTAAACCAACCGTTGTGTATGAGGTGACTGCTGTTCTTCCGTCACAGCATCAGCTACAAAGGGTGCTTTCTGTCTCCATGTGGTATTTCCCTCTTCCTTCTTTTCCAGCTCACACAGAGTGGGTGTGTGCCTGTCTCCTCTCCCACTTCCTCAGAGTTTCTTAAGAGTCACCCTATGAATGGTGCTGCATGACATAGACAGACACACCCAGTGACAGAAGACAGGAGCCTACTATTCTAAATCAGCCATCTGGGGAGGAGAACAGCTGCAAATCAATTTGCTCCTATCAGATTTCATCAAAAAAAGAACATAAAATAGTGTTTCTATCCCTACCATACTAGAAAACATAATAGAGTCTAGTTATGTTCCTGAATTAAAAACCTTTTGTAAGTGCAATTTCAGAAGGGCTAAAAATGTCAACGACCCTAACATTTTGTTTTCTCCCACAAATGATGCTATGGCAGCAACTACTCATAGGAACTTCATGAAACATCCACGAATGAGCTAAATGTGTTCCATGCATCATCTTGATTTTAAAATCCACAAATTTAAACAAATGTCGTTATACCCTGTCTGCTTTTACAGGTCAGGAAAGGGAAGTTCCGATCACATATTGTTCAAAGGCACACAGCTGGAAGGAGCAGAACCAGTGATAAATGTAGACAAATTTGCCCTGAAGGCTAAGTCCCAACCACTGTTCTGAGAGCTTCTCTCACTAGATCCCCATTCTAAGTGGCTATCTGTTCTGAGGGCTTCTCCATGGGACATTCCAAAGCGGGTCTCATCCTAGCTGCATACAAACATTGCACACAAACATCTGTGTTGAGATCATTCCTTTCCACCTGCCTGCCCTCAGTGACCAATCTCTCCTTCACCTGGGCAACCACAGCTCTGACAGGCCTCCCAGGTGACACTTACAATGCCACCCTAACTGCCTTTCTGAGAACTCCTGGATTCCAGATTAAAGATCACTGACAAATGTAATGTATGGGAAATTAATCCTCAAAGATTGTGTTTATAGGCCTTTTTTCCCAAGAACTAGAAAAATCACCTAGTTTCTGACCAATACCAGAAATTTACTGCATAATATTAGAACAAAAAGTACAATTTATGCTGCTGAATTGTGAATCACGAATTCAAGCACTTGGATGTCTATTTTTTTTTTCCTGCAGTTCTGGGGATTAAACCCAGAGCACAGGGCATTTAGAACATGAGTTATACCACTGAGTTATATATATACCCGTGTCAAATGTTTGGATACCCTCGTTGTTTTACCAAATGGCTAAATGCTCTACCAAGGTTCTTAATAATTTTTCAGCCTCCTTTTCATTTTATTATTATTACTATTCATGAATAAAGAGAAGAGAGAGAAGAAGACAGCCAGCCACAAAGATGAAACATAAGGTCACCTTATGATGCTGCTTCTGTCACTTAAGACAGCTCAGCATTTTTTTATTTATTTATTTATTATGTATACAATATTCTGTCTATATGTCTGAAGGCCAGAAGAGGGCGCTAGACCTCATTACAGATGGTTGTGAGCCACCATGTGGTTGCTGGGAATTGAACTCAGGACCTTTGGAAGAGCAGGCAATGCTCTTAACCACTGAGCCATCTCTCCAGCCCAAGACAGCTCAGCATTGACCTTGGTTTTGTGCTTATATCAAGCCAGGAACAAGTCCTATTGTTTTCTTTCTTTTTTGTGAATTGAGGGAATGTACATATTCATACAATACACATTTGTATATATATAACAGAGGATTATACAAAAATATAATATGTAAAATATTATAACATATATGTTTTATACTATATAATATATCTATGATGCATATATATCTATGAAATATATAATATATATAATTTGCTACAAAAACTAATATAATACTCTCAAATATTATAAGTTACTTCCTTATTCCTATACTTGTTCTGATTCATCCACAGTTCTTATCAAAATACCAAAAGCAAGTAGAATTCAATAATAGTTGATCAATTCCTTAAAAATCATGCTGAAATATACCCTTTTTCTTAGTTACTTTTCTCTTGCTATGATTAAAAACCATGACTAAAACAACTTATAAAACAAAGTGCTTAATTGGGTTTACAGTTTCAGAGGGTGGCTTCATGATCATCACTGCAGGGAACATGGCAGTGGACATGCAGGGCTCTGTAGCAGTAACTGAGAACTTACATCCTTATCAATAGGTATAAGGCAGATAGAAAGCTAACTGGAGATATAACACATCTCTCCAATCTTAATCCTTCCCCAACAGTTCCATCAACTGAGGACCAAGTATTGACATACTTGAGCCCTTGGGGTCTATTATCATTTAAATGACTATAGTGGATTAGTGTCCCTAATGACCAAGCAAAAACATGGAGGCTGGAACATCTTGTGCCACAACCCAGAAGCAGAGAGAGAAAGAGATAGTAGAAATTTTGTAGTCTTTTGAAATCTCAGAACCCATTCCCAGGGTCACACCTCCTCCAATAAAGCCACACCTTCCTAGTCCTTCCCAAACAGCTCTACCAAGTGGAGACAGAGTACTGAAACATATGAGCCTATGGGCCCAATCTCTTTCAAACCATCCCACTCTGTCATTATAAACATATGACACCATAATCATAATAAGCCATAGACAAGCTTCACTGGCTATCACCAAATTAAAAGCCAAGCCCATTGCCTGTGTTAGTTAGCAAATGGAGTTTTATAAACATCACCCTATCATGTCTGGCTGCCTTTAGACTAAAACAGAGAGGTTAAACCTGTGGTTCTGCACCTTCCTAACACTGCAACCCTTTAATACAGTTCCTCATGTTACTGTGACCCCCAACCACAAAAATTATTTTCGTTGCTACTTCATAACTGCAATTTTGCTACTGTGATGAGCTGAAATGTAAATATTTTTGGAAACAGAGGTTTGTCAAAGGAATTGAGACCCACAGGTGGAGGACTACTGAGTTAAAGACTTGTGTATTACATCCTGACCCTAAAGGCTCTTGTATAGAAGGCCTGATTCCCAGCTAAGTGACCATATGGGTGCTGACTTTATCTCTGAGCTCTGGGAAGATGAGCGCAGTTGTAGGAGCTGAGTCACCGAGGGCATGTGTCTTTGAGGGTGTATCTTGCCATGGCTCCTTCCTATTTGCCATGAAGTAAGCAACTCTGCCCTTCACACCTTCCGCCATGATGTTTTGCTTCTCCGAGTTCCAGAAACAAGGGAGTTGCTCCTATAACCGAGACTTCTGAAACCATGAGTTAAGTGAAGATTTTTCTCCTTTTAAATTGTTTTTCTAAAGTTGTTTTTCTTTCTTTTTTGTAACAAAGCTAAAAATGTTTGGCATATGACCCTTTACCAAGATAATGTGCTGATTACTGGTTTATAGTAAACAAACCAGGACTTCTCTGGTATTTCCTACTAATGTACCTTAGTGACAAAACAGACAGACAAACAGACAAAACCTGTGTGACCCTAGGGAAGCTATGAGTAACAGTTTGAAAGCACAAAGTTAAGCATATATTTCCCCTTTAAGTCCTATTAGGAAATAACTCTATTCCAATTTCTTAATTAAAAGGATAACATAACTGTAGCCTGGCAGTGGAGCTTATGTCTTCAATCCTAGCACTTGGCAGGCAGAAGCAGGAGGCCAGCCTGGTCTACAAGAGCTAGTTCCGGGACAGGCTCCAAAGCTACAGAGAAACCCTGTCTCAAAAAAAAAAAAAAAAAAAAAAAAAACAGAAAAAGGTAATTGGACAACTGTAATTGCAGCCTTTTAGCTCTAATAAATAGCAATACTAAAAATTAATATTTTATTTCTATTTCCATAAAAATATTTTTAAAATGTTAGACAATAG
>JAQHUG010000186.1:2019629-2035224 GCA_028555095.1 Dicrostonyx torquatus
TGTGACTATGGAGCCTGGAGCCTGTCCTGGAACTAGCTCTTGTAGACCAGGCTGGCCTCGAACTCACAGAGATCCACCTGCCTCTGCCTCCCAAGTGCTGGGATTAAAGGCGTGCGCCACCACCGCCCAGCTTCTATCTGGTTACACTCTATTTCATATCAATTATATGTATTGATAAATACAAAATATGTTTGTAGCATGGAAAATTTTACCCATCCAGGCTGGTCACTTGATCTGTCTACTTTATGCATCATAACAATCCCAGCAGGTTAATTATTATGCCCATTTTACAGGTGAACAAACCGAAGCTAAAGAGTAAGGTGCCCAAAGCAGCATCACAAACCTAAGCTATCTTTGCCTATAAATATATTTATAATAATAAAAATATTAAAAGAGTAGGACTGCCAAGGACCAACTCAGGAAAAGGATGAGGTCAGCCCAAATGAACCCACAATATATTAAATATATTCATCATCTTGCAGGTCTCAAAAGACTACAACAGCTAGCTGGGATTGATTCTTATAAGATAGCACTGGAAGCTACCCAGAAAGAGTGGGGCGTGTGATACTCATACTTTAGGCATTACATAAGAAAGCTTACTGACCCATATTTGTGTGACATATACCATTTCAGGCAATTCAATCTCTATCAGATAAAAAGTCAGGAAACTTGCAGACTTTGAAAATGATTCCAGGTAATGGTAAGTAATTAGAAAGGGTTTTTAGAAATTCAAGTTCTAATTTAATTTTTAAAGGTGACAAATGTTCTGGTGGATCTACTTCAAGGGAGGTTTTGCTTCATCTCTTGGGATCAGGAGGAATAAAATATGTAAGAGTCTCAGGCAAGCTGGTGACCCAGAGGATGACAAAAAAAAAAGGCTTAAAAAGGAAATCTTTCTTTGAGACAGGGTCTCTCTATGTAACCCCGGCTACTCTGTAGTAGGCTGGCTTCTACAGCTCACTCCACAGTCCAGGCTGGCCTCAAACTCAGAGATACGTCTGCTACCTGCCAGACACTGAGATTAAGCATATGCATCACCACATAAGGAGATCTTTGTTCTGAATACAAAAATTCACAAATTTAAATTATTCTAGTTGAAGAAATACAAATACTAAGGCAAGAGTTGGAGGGAGTATAATAGAATAAACTAGTTTCCAAAGATACAAAAAAGAGAAAGAAAACATGACTGCAGGCATTTAACGGCCCCATCTACAGTTCCTCCTTCCTATCAATGTTGTAAGGAAACATTTGTTTGGTAAAATCTCACTTGTAGTCATTTCAAATTTTGTAAGTGTAAATATATTCTCCAAATTCAAATTTTTACCAATAGTAGTAATTTTACCTTTTATACTACATAGTACTTTTTCCAGGAGCATATAGTTGGTTAAATGGCGTAAGTTACTCCCCTCCATATATTCTTTAGTTAAAGAATTTAAAAAATTGGCTCCAACTGTTTTTGTATTTCTTCATTGCTCGACCAAAGCCAAGGCATAAATGAAGGAACAAATATGCCATCTCCATGGAAACCGTGGGAAAGAGACTGCCGAGCTGATAAAGCTGCTGGCCACCAGGCCTGACCACCTGATCTAATGCTCGGGCCGCAGAAGCTGTCCTCCTCTGTCCATCACACAGGCACCACGGCATGCACAGAGCCATACCCATACACACAAATGCATAAAGAAAACTCGACCACCCATTATTAACAGACACTGCATGTAAAAGGTGTGCGCACACCGGAGCACGGTACACACAGAACCAAAAGCTTTGGAAGAAAATACAGAGGAAAAATCTTTACAACCTTCAAGCAGACATAACTTTTACATGGTGCATTAGAAACTGGTAGCTGGGCTTGATCAAAATTTCAAACTTAACCACACTAAGAAACAGTACTGTACAAACATATAAGGAAGTCTTAACACTCAGTAAGGATCCAATGTGTAAAATAAATTACTTGAATGCTATTTCATCAAAAGGTGATACAAATGACCAAAAAGTATGTGAGAAGCTGCTCAATATATTTAAGAGTAAAAAAATTGCACATCAAAATTACAGTATGCCATCATATACAGACTAAATTACATAAATTAAAAGAGCTGACAATAGCAAATATTGGCAAGAATGATGACAAAACCAATTCCCATCTACTGCT
Source organism: Dicrostonyx torquatus (assembly GCA_028555095.1). Classification (NCBI taxonomy): domain Eukaryota; kingdom Metazoa; phylum Chordata; class Mammalia; order Rodentia; family Cricetidae; genus Dicrostonyx; species Dicrostonyx torquatus. The sequence goes on from JAQHUG010000186.1 coordinate 2,021,779, forward strand.
GTAAGAAATTATATAACCATTTTGTAAAATGTTTTGGCAATTTCTCAAAAACTGCATTTCCAGGTGTCCAATTGTGGAGAAGGAAGACTGAACACATAGGGTCTGGGGATGTAGCTTGATGGTAGACATACAATTAATGCCCATGAGGCCTGAGTTCAAGCCACAGCACTGAAAAGTGAAATAGCCAAACACAATTAAATCGTAGCTAAGAAATGAAAACATGTCCACACAGGGAACTATCCCTGAGGATTTATACGGTAGCTTTAGTCACAAGAAACAAGGACAGGAATAAACTCAGCCCTGTCAGTCAGGTGAGCCAGTCCATGTCTGTTATCCAGCAATAAAAAGAACTCTCAGGAGCTGCAACGAGTAACAGAAAACATTGTGCTAAGCAAAGGAGTATACGTTACATTGTTCCACTTATATGAGATTATATGAATATAAATGTGGGAATTGACTGCAAAGCACCAGGGAACTTTTTGGAATGATGATAGCATGCTTGATCTTGATTGGAATAATGCTGACTACAGAAATATACACATTTCATCAAACTATACATTGAAAGTGAATTTATTGTATGTAACATCAATAATGTTATTTTTAAAACTGGTTTTCCAGGGCTGGAAAGATGGTTCAGTGATCAAGAGTAGTGGTTGCTCCTGCCGGTCCTGTTCCCAGCACTCACAGGATGATCACTGAACCATCTTTCCAACACCCCCTTCTGGTTAGCCACTGGCTGCAGCAGGGATAATGCACACACATACATTCAGGCAAAATACACATAAAATTAAAAAACAGGGTGATTTACCTTAAATATTCTGCATATTTTATAATACTAATTTAAGGAAGAATCATTTTTCCTTTATTCATTTGCACTGGCATAAAAAAATACATTTCAACTACCTGGCCTTATATTATTGGTCTATGCTAATTTTGTATTATAATCACAAAAAAGAGTAACTAAGAAAAGAAATAGTACACAAGCCTAAACTTTGACTTTGTGAAATTGTATATAAAATGTTTGAAAAATCCTGAACAGTGCTTCTTTAGTCTAGAAACTACTTGTGGCAGATATAGCCACCACTATATTTTCCATATTACACGCTTTTCTGTGGTGACCTTGCCACTCACACCTTCATCACAAAATGACTCTTTGACCTCTTTCTTTTAATCTAGCTCACCCTAGTGACTTATGGGGCCATTAATATAGGAAGTGACTTCTGAGACCTCAGAAGCCAAAACATAAGAAATGCCACAGCCTCTACCTGATCTCTCAGAACACTCTGTCGTGGGCTATTCCTTCCAAGAATCCAGTACCAATGCTGTAAGAAGCTTCAGCCACATGAAAAGATAAGAAAGCTGAGCTTCTGCCCATAGCTCCACAAGTCCTAAGTCATCAGGCAGGAACCACAGTTATTCTGGACCTCTGGCTCACACCAGCCTTAAAAATAGCTACAGAAATCTGGCCATAACAGCACAAGAGATCTAAGGATGACAGCCATGAGTGGGACTTGCTTAACTCAAAGAGTAGTGAAAAATGACAAGATATACTTATTGTAAGCTTCTGTGTTTATTTGCTGCTGCTTGGGGGATTATAGGTAATTGAATAATGATTATAGTAAAATAAGCCTAGAAAAGTTCAGGTGAGAAATTGCGGGTTTTTGAGTGAGACAAGTCTAGATTGGACCACCTATGTGTTTTTCCCCAGGTCAGACTCTACCAAACGCTTTTTCTCAACTCAAGGATTTGGTAATAGCCAGGATGGAAGACATAGCAGAGGTTACAACAGGGAAGCACGGTGATTTCACAGTCCAGTTATATCCTCAACAGCCCAAAATGTGTGCAAAATCACACTCAAATATATGCTTAATTTTGGATTATAACAGGAATATAGTTTTATCTTCATGTTGTCATCATTATTACTGAATCTTTAAGAATGGCAATTTAACTTATAACTGACATAGTAAAGCTATCAATATATGGGAAATTATAATCACATTTCAGTTTATCTATCCATGATAAATCTGCACTTAGTAATTAATGAAGGGTGACAAGTAAGAATTATTCATTGACATATTTCTGCTAACCCAAAAATACACGAAAAACTCATTAGCCTAAAGCATGTTCTTAAGCCCCATATTAACCCCGTATAACTCAACATATCATATTTCTCATAATATCCTATAACCTATATAAGACTCAGATATTAAGAATGTGTGTCATCTAATAAGAGCTTAGTGTATGGTGGTTCCTACTATGCTATGGGGATGCCTTTTCAATTGGAGGAACTTTTATTCATAAGAGACCAACAATGACTGACTCATTAACCCACTGACACTGCTGGGAACCACAACGTGATATAGCCCACACATTTTACATCTAAGGATACATTTCTGGAACCCTGAAGATTCCTGCTTTTTTAAAATATGGTATATTTCCTTAAATTAAACATCCATATGACTATCACACTGATATGGAACACATTTACAGTGGAAAGTATTTTAAGCAGCAAACAATCCAACTTAGTAGGTTTAAGCCATTTCCGCAAGACTGTTATGATCACTTAGTAATGACTGCCATGGGAGTGACCACAGGTAGCAAATACACAGGGCCATTTCCAACCCTGACACACCTCATCCAGTTCTAAGCAGATTATGTCTGTCAAAGCTGTTCTCCATGAGACTTTGAGTCTTCCACCCAGTCTGAGAAAGTGATGGCTTCCCTTCTTTTCTTACTCTTTCTCACAGCTGGATATCATTTTACAGCCCTGAAAAGCCAGTTCTCCTAACACTAAAATTTCATTCAATAAGCCAAAATTTAAACATATGTAGCAAAACCCTGGTAGTATGTGATACAGACACTATTTGAATGTAGCCAACTGAGACCCCAGAGCATCTACACTCGGTACTCCTTATCTGTTTGGGTGCCACTTCTACTTCGTGTGTTAAATTGCACAATCATTTTAAATTCACAATTATTTCTATAAGTTAATAATACAAATAAGATAAAAATTTTATGATTTACTATTGTAGTATAGCAAATATGACTTTTAACTAATATTAAATATATATTTTCCAGGTAAAAACAAAAAATTCGCCATACAATTCATATGGTATCCCAAACAGCCTCAGATTAAGAGTAAAAATAGCTGATTATATTAATGATAAATGGCTACTATGAATGTTCAAAAAATACACATGCCCAGTGACTTTCCTAGCAGAATCCCTAACAACAAGCACTATTCACATCCTGTGTAATTCCACGGGAATTCTATGGGGAAAGTTCCATATATGGTAATTTCCCTGATGGATTCCCCACAGTTTAGACAGGATATGAATCTGGTCTATTGTAGCAATGAAAACAACAAACCACTGAACACGTGTGATTTTTGCTGAACAAACTACAGGCGAACCCTTAGGGAGTCCAACAGTCGGGTGAATATAAGAAGCCAATGGGTTCTTTTATTCCACTTTTGAGCTAGTGGATAAACATGAAAATATCCACAAAAGAAACTTACTCCTATCTTCCTTTAAAATACCCTCTTGGTTCTAAAGATACAATGTTAAGGATCAACAGAGAAAAATCTCAGGGAAAACTCACACCAGACCTTGTTGTTAGAATGGAATTAGACAGAGTAAGGCAAGTCAGAAATATTACATGGGCTCAACACCCCAAGCTCCTACGTGAATGTATCTCGACATCCCTACAAGTAAGAGTGGCTTTTATACATCTACATACTTTAACTGTGCACTCTACCTGTCTACTATCTTTCTTTTATGCCCATGTTCTAAGTGTGGACTTGGGAGTTTAGTACAACACCAGCTAAGTGTTTCTGTTTTTGCTTTGAGATGAAAGTGTCAATCCAATATAGCTCAATACCAGCAGGCAGATTAATGTTGTAAGAAAGGAAAATAGCTGGTGTTCCTAAATTACCTAGTTATGCATGACAAATACTAAGGGAGAAATAAATAAAGTACTAAAATGTCCAACATACTAACAGAAAAAATTAGTTCTAACAGTTATTAATAATAATTAGGTGTTTATATTGAGAAATGGTTCATTTTAAAGGTGAATTGAGGCAACTATAGTCCCTACTCACATTTCAACTTATTCACACATGTTACAGTAAAGCAACAGAGCAAAGTTCAGCCTTGCACACAGTCAGCTGTCAATCGCGTCCCTGCGGCGCACATACAGGAGTGGACTCCCTGTATCCTTACCAGACGCACTTCGTTCCAGCAGCCTCATGACCAAACATTACAGGGTACGTTCATTTGATTATCTCTCATACAACTGCTCAAAATCAAATTTTCAGAATCTCAGTAGCATGGCACCATGGCTGCTATTACTGTAAGCTGTCAGTTCCAACTTAATAAATATATCTATAATTAAATAATGGCAACATGTGAACTTTGGTGCCCATCACAGACAAATTACAGGAGTAGCATCCAACAGATCGTTCTCATTACCCCATCCAAGGTGATGCAGGCAAACTAAAGAGGAAAGTCTGCAGCTCTTGCCATCACCTCACTGCTGCTAAGATCAAATGGCTGAGGCTCACACTAGTTACTCTTTTGTTGGTACTCTGTTTTCCTCCATGTCTCACAAATGCCTTAGTCTAAAATGTTCTCTTTAGTGAATCTGTAATGAAATGTAGGAGAGACTAGATAATGTTGTTTTCCTCGGGGATATCCTATTTCTCCACAGGTAAGGTATTAATCTAATAAGGCAGGTGCTTTGGGAGCACATTAATGGACTCAATTCCCACCACTGCAGACCTTAAATGGTCTCTTTCACTGGCACCCTTGAGAAATGAAAAAGTCAAATACGAGGTTGGGGTGCAGACCTGAGCACAGGCAATACTAACTGAATAGGGTGCATTACAGTTGCAGTGTCTTTTCTCTGAAGAATAACCAACTTTTACGAGGGAGAGCATAACCAAATGACAACAACGCAAGCAGTTTTCCTCACTTAATAAAAAGAAGAGAGAAACCTTTTTCTCCTGTTACCAATTTTCTTTACTTCACAAAAGTTGAAAATTTGCATTCCTCTTAAAAACTTTCCAAAAAAATTTTCTTTAATTTTGCAGAATTCAACTGATTTTTCTATATAAACTTTATTAAATCAAGTTAAGTACTCCAAATATGCATTTAATGATTGCTTTACTCAATAAAACTTTATTGATAGCATTTTCTACTTTTTTACACTTAAATTACTCTGACTCTTATAAACTGAAATTGGATTTATTCAAAATCAACAAAGAATAAAATCATTAGTCCCATTTTTAGACATGAAAAGTTTCAGCAAAGGAAACATTTATTAAAATAATTAGAATATGGTAACAGAGTGACAGAAAACCTCAGAGCTACATGCTTCCTACTCTGTCATGATGAGTCTCCTAACACTTATACAGACAACTTCATTTCAAAGTGGGGCCTAAAGAGATAATGGCCAGCCAATTCAACTACAGGAAATTGATCGCCACTAGTCAGAAAGAAGAGAGTAGTATTGTTAGAGACAGAGAATGGAACAATACTAGGGGGATGGGAATAGAAGAATGTTTGCCTGGTAGTAGGAATCCCTAGGTTGAACCACTTATACTATAAAAATAAACAAAATTATATAAAATGAACTGTATCAGACATTAATGCAGATTCATTAATGATTTCTGTATAATTCTGTATAATTCTGTCTTTAACTTTCAAGGCATTTGCTCTTTCAGATAAATTTTTGTCATTTAACAAGACTATTTACATTTTTATTTAGGGGTTGTTTAGGAGGAAGGGTTATTTAAGATAAGCAACATCTTGGTGAGATTAAAAAAATAATAATAATGTAGACCTAGGGCACTACAAACACCTGACCTCACAAATCTAAGACACAATACCAACTAAATTATATATCCAACAAGTTAAAAATGAAGATGTGTTCCCTTGTCTTATCTGTAAAAAGCAAAAAGACAAGAAAGAAAATTTAAAAGCCATTAACAATGAGTCTGGGAAGTTGTGAATCAGAATGGTGATTATCACTTGGCAGGAGGAGAAGGAATAATGAATGGAAGACCATAATACTTCCCGAGGAAGCAGAAGTGTCCATATCTCCATCCAGGAAGGGTTCTACCAGTACAAACATGGGCACAAATGCTAAGAAGCCATGCTAATACTATCTATCCTATGATACATCAATCATACCTAAGTTTAAACAACAGGCAACTAAGGAATGCTGAGAGCAGGAGAAATCGTCTTCCCCAGGGAAGAGCAGACCAACTGGTTATCCAATACCAAATGGTCAGCCCTGAACACACACATACAAGTAATGTTATACAGATGGAGTAGGTGGTATTTAGGAATAAATATATACATAAACATATACATATATGCATGCTAATAATAATTTGTACAGGAAGAATTGAAGGGAGGAAAGGAAGGGGGAAATGATGTAAGTATATTATTATCTAAGAAAACCAAAGGAAATAATTTTTAAAATAGAAAATCTGATACAAGAAGGCACAGCAGCCTGAAATCAAGAATAAGACTCATGCCATCTCTGAAGGAAGCTTATCCTAGTGTGTCCAGACTCACTATCCACTGCAAACAAGGTGCATGAAGACTTCCTACGACAGTTTTGTAAACATCAAAATTGGCTTGGGAGGCTACTTCTAAACTAATAAAAATTTCAAAGAGTACTATTCCTGCATATTCTGAAAGTGGAGCATTTTCAAGCCCACAAAAGAACACCCAAGGAGAAGTAATAAAGGTGAAGGGTCAGCGCTACAAAGGAAGCACCACACTCAGCTCAGATACACTGAGCACAAGGTACCTCGTCATCTAAAAGAAGACAATCATTTCCAATCCTAAATGTCCACAGGGAGCATGGATACCTGTAGGCTTCTAGAGGCAAGCAAAAGACAAAAATCAATCCTCAGTCAAAGCAAAAAGCTTTTTGGTAAAAGCAAAAAAATACCAAGAACTTGCATGACAGTGTTCTGTTTGCTGAGTAGCATTCAGTTCTGTTCCATAATGGTAACTATGGAGACCAAAAGCAGTTTTTCAAATATAACATTGGTGAGACTATCAAAAGGTAAGGTTTGATAATGAAAAAAAAATGGAAGAGACCCTATTATAAGAGCCCAACAATGCATTTCAAATGCCACTAACAGCATTTATTTTCCTTTAATACACAGTATGACTATTTCTGCCCTCACCTAGTGTCTTACATCAATTAAATTTCATTAATGAAATGAGAAACTGGGAGATCTCTGCCACTGAATGATCTGTTTCTTGGGTGACAAGAATTCCAAATGTACCATTAAATAAATTTTAAAATACTTTCAAATTATTAAACATATGTTTAGTGGAAACATATGTTGAATAGACACTAAATCTCACTATTAGTCTGTCTTAAACTTGATTACAAAATATGGTAGCACTGGAGATGGGAGGCTTCTGCAATAAAACAAAAATGAGCCTTTTTAAATCCAGTCATGAAACAAAAGAACCGTGGGTTACTAGTGCTCTTCAAATGCTGTTCTTCCCCAATAACCAGCAGCTATCCAACACTCACATGGATGCCTGTGACCAGAAAGTTAAGGTCAAATTACAAATTCATCAGAAATGGATTTCCTCAATGTCCTGTCTTAGCCCAGACCCCGTCTCCCCTGCAAAGCCAGGCCAGTAGGTCAAACCTCTAGACATTCGTAACTGTCACCTTTGCTTACAGATGGTGGCAGAATGTTCTGCGGAGCCTGTACAACCTCACTGGCAAGCCGTGTTACTTTACATCAGAATGTTCTGCGGAGCCTGTACAACCTCACTGGCAAGCCGTGTTACTTTACATCAGACACTAAACTGTTCTCAGCTGGGTAGAATATCATCATTTTAAAAATAGTTATTTAGTGTGTCTACAACTGCTGTTCGTCCCAGCCCACCATGCAGGGCTCACTCTGCACCAAAGCAATTTTATTGTATAAGTTTAAAACGTGTACAAAGCTGCCATTCTGTGATGTTAGCCAACACATCAAAATTGAAATTGTCATGAAAACACTCTGTCTCAAGTAAAAAGCTATTTATTGTTCTTAAATCTACATGTAGTATCTACCCATGTGTTCTTGTAAAAAATATGGAGGAAGATATATAAACACCTTTATCTCTCCTTGAATGAAAATTATAAGCCCTTATCTTACAAACAACTGTCATCTCAGAGTCTTCTAGCACCTATTTTAGGGTTTAAGGACATTAGGAGCCTCTGACAATGGATCAGTGACAGGCCTGGTCTCATCAATTAGCAAGGTCTGGGAGGCTCCCTGAGTCCTGTCTTCTTACCTCCTCCCTCTTGGAGGCCTCGTTTTGACCACATTGGCATGCCTGGCTTTAAGAATGAAGAATCTATTTCATGGAAGTCTCCTACCCAAGACCAACTCTTCTGTAATTAGAAGTAAATGTAAATATTATTAACCTAAGGCAAAGTGACATGAACTCAAGCCAGTGAAACCCTGACAGCACACAGATTCTATAGAAGAGAAGTAGGATCTATTTACTTACATGAGGATTCAGTACCAAACATGGCTGGCTCCAGAAGCTGCTTTGAAAAAAAAAAATTAGAAGAAAGGAAAGAAAAGGAAAAGGGAAGTAAGAAAACGTAAGATGTGCATGTGCTCCTGAGAGCAAAGATGAGCTGGCTACACAGCGGGGGTCATGAAGCCAGACAATGCAGTCCGAGCTATGTCCAGCTGCCAGATTCTCCCCAAGAGCTTCAGCTTTCTCCCGCGAGTGGAAAGCAAGGTCTCCTACACCAGCCCAAACCGAAGAGCTGCTTTTCAAAATCCGCCAGGCAAAGGAAGGCCAGCGCGGCTGTTGTGGGATGCAGTGAGGCAGGGCTAGGTAGCGCAGGCAGGGCAGGTCTGAAAGCAGCGCAGACACTGCAACCCTCAGCCCTGCTGTAGCAGTAAGACAATAGCAGGGCTTATGCATACGCCGGATGACGTCAGGGACACTGCACACACGGACTGCCGGCTGCCTGAAGCAGAGCCTCCAGGGCTCCAGGGGAGTAGCACGATTCAAAAGGGAATTCCTTTGTCATAAAATACACAAGACCAAAAACCACAAGCACGCTCCCCCTCCTGAAGAGCAATTCATCCTGTGATGCCACTCAGCAAGAGACCTCAAAGAAATTTAAATACTGGCCTTCTATCAACTAACCACAAAGATATGCGAGTCAGGGATGTTGGTTGCATATGGCAAATAAAGCTTTGCAGGAGAATTAACAAGTATCAGAAATGAGAAAAATAATCTCTATTGAAAAGTAATTACAGAAGAGTTCAAGATTATTTCTGTAAATGATGGTAGGCTGACATCCAGGGATGTACATTCAATCACAAATAGATGGAGAGACGCAGGCTACACACGTTTGCAGCACTAGTGTCCAGGACTGTGTTAGTGAGATAATAGTGGAAGTGGTTCGCACACAGCCTTAATTGGAAAAGGTCACAATTTTACCTATTGGCAAATACTATTCAAATACAAAAACCACAAATTTGTGTACACATATTTCTCCTCCTAGTCCTTCTGCCTTATTTTAAATTTTACCTTTTGAAATTTTGTGCCATTTTCAGAGTAACTCAGGCATTTTAAGGCTATGTTCAATACCTGTGTACTTATAGATGAATGGACATTTTTAACTAACATATTTCTTCTTAATCCACTCAAACAAAAATAACTGAAAATAATACCAATACGCTTCTTGACTCACTGAGCACACAGAAGTCCTGCTTTATCTGACTTTATTCTTCTAAATCTGGTTTTACAAACACACTTTAAATGTATGAGGAATTTCTTTACAGTGCCTAGTTAACACAAGTAATGAAGGAAGCTTGTTTCAATGTTTTAATTCTGAGCTGTACAAAAGGAGTATTGTGTGCATAGTGCAACACTTTAAAAGTCATGTACAAGAGGATGTTCAAGGGTTCAAGACTCCCCTCCATCCATTCTCAACATGCATACATTTTTCAATAATTTCTTTTGTTTACAAAGAACTGTCTTAATATGGATAAAGCTTTGAAACATTAAATTTATGACAGGAAGGTGGAGTTGCAAATTACCACCCCAAGAATAGCATTAGTAGTTCCTTGGTTATTAGATGTAGACCCGCCTCTTTGTCTTAGCTGCTTGCAAAATAGCTCATTGTATTCACTGTACAATATATTCAAGGTAAATTGGCCCAGCATCCTGAAACACTGAGCCATGGTGAATGTTAAGGGTGAACAAAGCTGGTGTTGCAGAAAAGAAGATCAATATGCAATGTTTGTTTGCTTACTATGTGTCAGGAACTATTTGGAACTTTACATGGGCTCATTCATCTGATCTTACTGACTCCATGAAGAGGTACTGCCATTGACTACATTTGAAAGTTAATTTGCCAAGATGGTGTAAGTCATAAACAGTACGCTGAGATTCAAAGAGGGAGGTCTGGTTCCAAAGCAAAGCTGTTAACCTGTCTACTGTAACACCTCTTGAAAAAGGAACAAATAATTGCCAACACTATACAGCATTTTAAAAGTTCAAACGAAAAAAGGGAAACAAGGGAGTAGAAAATGTGGATAGTGATCCACAAAGCAGTCACTAAAGAAAACTAAAACATTATAAAAGCACTAAAAATTTCAGTATCAATTAAATTGTAAATATATAACAAATATCTGCCTTCAAAAACATCTGTCAAACCACAGCCAAGGACAAATGTTAATAATGCTGAGATGTAGCTGCACCAAATGGCAATGGTAATATGTTTAAAGCTGATAACCTGAAAACCAAAGGCTATCTTATGTGAGCTATTTATTTATTTGCTTACTTGCTTTTACCTTGGAATAGAACTACTTTAGGTTGAATACGAAGTCACTCAAATAATGGTTGGATATGGCCATAAATATTAGAAAAAGTAGAAAAGAAGATGATCCCCTGAGGATAAGATACTTTCCAACAAAAGCTATGATGATCTGTATGCAACGAGGACTTTACCAGCTGACTGACTAGGTGTTCCTGTTTCAACTCATGCATGAGCCGAAAGCACATATCTCACAGATCAATACCTCATTTTGGCACAGGATGATAAGAATGAAGTTAAAGGTTGCAATGTTTTGCAAGACGTTTTCTTTTTAGAATATCTTAGAGGCACCCATCTGCTAAAAAGTGTAGCTATCTAACATGTCAGCATTGGACAGAATTCACACCACTGGAGCTGTGTGACCTGGAGGCCAGAGGTGTTTCTAAATGCTTTAGAACATTTAGGTGCTCATCACTGAGTACTCCTTGCTGAGAACAATTATTTCAGAAGTTTTATTTGCTCTAATTATTTCCTCTAGTACACTAAGAAAATAAGGCCAAATTTTAATGTGTTGCCTAACGAAGATGCAAAGGAAGCAAATGAAGAAAAATAAACTTTTAGTTCCTAAACCGCCCCCCAACCCACCAAAAGAAATCACAATAGATTCTAAAACCAAATTAATTTTCTGAATTCTTAATTCTCTAATTATTAATGCCTAAGACTTTGTCCTTCCACTCACAAATACAGTATTATTAATTTCAGAATAAAATTAGCAATGAGGGCCAGCAAGATGATAGTTGATAGATTTCTTGCCCAAGCCTGAGGATCTGAGTTCAATCTTCAAAGGCACGTAAAGGTGGAAAGAGAGAACCAACTGCACAAGCTTCACCTCTGACTTCCACATGCAGACCATGCTACATGTGCCCACACACACATACAGCACAAATACATGCAATAATAACAATAATAAAGTTGCTTTATAATCTGATTTATATGATCTGATTTATAAATGAATTGAAATTAACAATGAGAGAAAATGCCAATAGTCCAAATAATTTTTTGTTCAAAATGACCATCACAAAAGGCCAGGGGAGGCCCATAGGTTAGAGGCTGTGCAGCTACTAGCCATATCTGAGAGCCTGAGCTCAATTCAGAGACTCCAGCTTGAATGAGAACAATGGAGAGTGACTGAGGAGACTCCTGTGTCCACGTTGGAGTCCACATGCACACACAGGCAAAAGCAAACATCCACACCACAAACACATACATATGAAACAGAAGAAGCTATCACAAACCTGGAAACACATAGATAAATATAACTGTGAACTCTTTTTCAATTTATCATTCTACTTATTTCACCCTGTGTGAGAGCCCATGATGGAGGGTCACAAGCCACAGTGCACATGCAAAAGTCGGGAAATCTTGGTGGAATTGGTACTCTCCTACCTACACGTGGATTCCAGGGATCAAACTTGGGTTGCCAGGCTTGATGGCGTGTGCTTTTACCTGCTGAGCCAGTAACAGCAGTCAGAAAAGCACTTTTAAAAGGACCCTCATGCATGCATTTATTTACTCAGTTCTTTCCTGGAGCCTGCTGCCTTACTCTGCGGTCACAGTATAAACTAATGCCTTCCTCCCTAGAGCTTACACTAATCCTAGCTGATGGGACAGAAACAGACATGTAGTATGTCAAGCGGCCGTACATGTTACAAAGATAAACAGGAAGGAATCGGCGGAAATGGGATGAAAGGCAGAACATTTTAGCAAAATTTCCAGGTGGGTCCTGAAAAGGTGACATTTCAACAAAGCTCTGAAAAAAGAATGAAGGTGAAGCCATATGAGTAACGTGGAAACCAAGTGGAAGATACGGCAAAGTCGGAAGCAGGTATGTACGTGGTCCCTTGAATGTTATTTTTTTTAACTGCAAATCTATTTCTAAACCAGCAAGTGTGAATTTTCTATTGGAGCTATCCCTTTGGGCGCTCTGAGAATGTGATGCGATAGGAGAGGGTCACACTGAACTGTGCTGGCGGCATACTGCAGCCTCTACTCGTACACGAAATAATTGACTGTCAGGAACCGAAAGCATGAGGTGCTATCTTCATATGTAGAGAACTAAATGTACCCATGTTTGAAATGAATAAAGTAAAATAATTATGGAAGATGATATTCAAAATAGCTTCATTCAACATCAGTTAATCTAATGAATGTATTTACTGATATGACAGAACTTAAACCATATATTCTTTCTAAGCATACATACAAATTTTAAAACTGTCATATCTTAGTTTTCACCTTTCCCTCCTTTTAAAGTTTTTCTTAGTCTTTCCCTTAATATCTACTTGTTAAAAGTTGCATCTTAAAAATAGCAGGATGCCATATGCTCATTCAGTCCTGGTCCAGCTGGATTTGATGAGCTCCCAATAGATCAGGCACACTGTCTCTGTTGATGGGCCAGTCCCTCACAGACCTGCCTTCCTTGCTTATCTTCTCCCTCCTTCTGCTCTTCAACTGCACCTTGGGAGCTCAGTCCTTTGTTCTGATGTGGATGTGGGTCTCTGACTCTATCTCCATCCATCAGGTAAAATTTCTCTGGTGATGATCAAGACATTCATCAATGTGACTATGGGA
>JAQHUG010000186.1:2043422-2078809 GCA_028555095.1 Dicrostonyx torquatus
GCTCATGGTGTACATACAAGCAACAGTTATTTTCTATGGTGGAAGCTGGCTCTGTTTACCAACACAAGGTGAAACAGAATTATTGAGGAATAAGAAATTTCGATTAAATTTTATCCACACAGTTAACTCCTTTAGGAGATCTGGCATTTCAAAACAAAACCTGATTTGTGAAACTAGGAACTTGGATTATTTCTGAGGTCCTTGCATCCCTAACATGTAATAATGCCATAGTGTGCTGCACCGGCCACATATCCAACCAGGTTTCTGGGTGTTTCTACTCACCCTGTGCTTCAGGTAAGAGGCAGGGAATTTCTTCTTTCTTATCTCTAGCTTTTTGAAAGATCATGAAAAGCATACTTCTGACCAAAGAAATTACTATTTCTTAGAAACAACCCAGTCTTGACCCAGACGAGAGAGAGTAAGGTGAAGGGTAACGCTTGGGACATGATTTGTACCGGCTGCAATAACAGAGCATAAAGGTCACAGAATTTTTTGGCTTCCAAAGAAACTTTTCCTTAGCACTGCTTCATTTGAAACAGTCACACCCTAACCGATACTGCACAAACTAGGACTCTAGAATCATAAAGTCTGGCTTTAGATCTGCAATTGTTACTTAGAAATGAAAAATTATTCTCCAAGCCTCAGTTTCTCAATCTACAGAACAAGAATATCAGCTCTTGGACAGGCTGAACAGTCCAAAGAAGGAAGACTGTGGTGCTCAGAACACAAAGGCTACACAGCGTAAACAAACATGCTCTCCAAATGGAAAATTCCACACCTGACCTCGAGCAACAGACTTCAGCCAAAATAAAGGCACACTAAAGGTATTATTGCACATTGCTCTCAGACTATGGATATGAAGTACCCATAAATCATAAAATTTATGTTTACATGTGGGCCTCACCCCAGAGATATGTCACCATGCATATACAATATTCCAAAGTCTGAAGAAATATCATATCTGAAACATTTTTGTTACTAATATTTCAAATAAAGGATGCTCAACCTGTCGAAAAGGAACTGATATATCCATGATAATAGACACTGATATTGGATAACATCTGTAACACATTTTTGTTATGGACACATAATTTACAAAGAAATAGGAATAACATAACTTTTTAGGGTTTCAAAAAGACAGACAAAAAAGATACAAGGAAAATATCGGTATGTGCTCTAACACAGATAAACCTTAAAAACATCAAGACAAATGAGAAAATGAGTCACAGGAACAAATACTGAGAACTCCATGTACAGAGAGAGACAGATATTAGAGACTCAGGGAGAAAAAGATGGAGATTTACTATCTATTTGTTTTCTTCCTTTTTTTTTTTTTTTCTGTTTTGCGAGACCGGGTTCCTCTGTGTAGCTTTGGAGCCTGTCCTGGAACTAGTTCTTGTAGACCAGGCTGGCCTTGAACTCACAAAGGTCTGTGTGTTTCTGCCTCCTGAGTGCTGGAACTAAAGGCGTGCATCACCACCACCCAGCAGGGTTTACTGTTTAATGGATACAGAATTTCAGTTTTGTAAATTAAAAATTGGTTAAACAATGCACTGCACACTTGATGGCTAAGAAGGTAAATTTTAGGGTGTGTATTTTACCACAGTTAATTTTTTTAAACAAAATATTTTTAGTAACTAACTAATGCCTGATGGCAGAGTTAGAGACAGTTTCTGCTTTCTAGTTCACACAGCTCCTCACTCCTGCAGACGTGAGACAGCGCTATGAAACCCATTCTACCCAGGTTCTTAAAGGGCACTTTCATGTAATGTCAGCCTAAAACCTGTGCAATCCAGCAGCTAAGGGACCAACCAATTTTGAAATAATATTTAAGACAAAATTTTGTAACCATAAACTATGTATAATTACAGCCAGAAAAAAATAGCTAAGAAATTATGAAGGCTTTGTAAAACTTAACTGTATTTCTGTTCCAATTTGGCTACTATTTCTTCCAAGTCATATATTTATTGGCGTCATATAAATTTTAATTAAAAATAGACATTATAAGTTATAAAGAAAACAAATTGTATTGTTTAATCTTATGCTCTTAAAGGATAAATGAACAGACTTGAGTAGTTGATCGCTTCCTAAACCCAAGAAACCCATTCCTCTAGAATGGGTAAGCATGTTTTGCTGCTACAAACTGACAACAGCATTCCTGAAACACAAGGACAACGTGTAGGGAGGAACGAAACAGCACACCTGTGACAACTGCCCTCCTTTGAAAGCTTGACTCATTCTGAAAAGATAAAAACATACTAGGCAGAGTGCGTAAGATGGACACTGAAGGAATTAAACTTAGAGAAAGATCTCCTCCTTTGGGATCCGTTACACAGATAAGAGCTAAGCTGCTGTTGAGTTCACATGGAAATGCCATCAGAAGCCAACTGTACAGGAGTGGAATCATTGAAGTTAGTATTGTAAAGCTACTAGCACCGACTTCCTTTCTCCATAGTAAACAGCTCTGAAACATTTTGTCTCGTGGGCCTATGTAGTTAGAGCTCGCAGACAAAGTGCATCAGCCTTTTGAGTGTGAAGATGACTAATTAAAGAGGTTTCTCCTTCCACTGAAATAGTCTTATATATGAAATTTCTCAATTCAACTCGGATTTCTTTCCCAGGCCCTTGTTTCCCTTTTTATTCTTAGCAGAAACAAGTCCTACATACTTTTCATGAGCATAATTTATTTTTAAATTAGTGTCTGAAAACAAGCTGCCTCCCGTATCCTACAGCAGTGCTCCACGTTAGTCACTGTTTCCACAGCCTGTCAGCGCTTAGGAGGAAGTGTGATACGGCATGCAAAGAAGGAACATGGTCTCATGAGCTCTATCAATAATTCCCGTCGGCGAGTCATTAAAAACTGGACGAGAGAGGTTGGGCAGATGGCTCAGCACTTAGGAGTACGCATTGCTCTTACTCTGGGACCCACGCCAGGTGGTTCACAAGCCCCGGTAGCTCCAGTTCCAGGGGTGCAATGCCCTCTGGTTTCAGTGGGCACCTTCAGACACGTGATACAAATAAATTCCCATGATGTACATGAAATCATGCAGGCACATACACACATATACATGAATAAAAATAAATCTTTTTTCTTCATTCTTTTTTTTGGGGGGGGGGTTCGAGACAGGGTTTCTCTGTGGCTTTGGAGCCTGTCCTGGAACTAGCTCTTGTAGACCAGGCTGATCTCGGACTCACAAAGATCCGCCTGCCTCTGCCTCCCAAGTGCTGGGATTAAAGGCGTGTGTCACCACCGCCCGGCAAAATAAATCTTTCTTAAAAATTTGATACATATGTTCATGAAAACTGGCCATTCTTTCTTATTAATGGCAGCCGCCAATGTGGAGTGTTTGCGGCTCACTACAGGCAGCAGATAGCTGACAGGAAAGAGCTGAATCTAGGACGAGATCAGTGGCTCTTAGAGACTTTATAGTCATAGAATAGTGTTTAATGTTTCATAATAAATCAGAAGCAAATAGTGTTAAATAACATGAACAACTTGAAGGTATTTTATCATAACACATTAACAAATATACTCCACTTCACCAGAACTTGTCTTCATACTGTAAAAAGATGCAGCGATGGAGAAGTTAGGTGGCTCACTGGTTAAGAGCACTGGTTGCTCTTCTTTAGGACTTGGGTTAAATTCCCAGTACCCACATGGCAGCTTACAACTGTGACTCCAGTTCCAGAGATTCTGATAGTCTCATACAGACATACATGCAGACAAAACAGCAATACACATAAAATAAGAATAAATCATTTTTTTAAAAAACTGAGCAGTGGTGGCACACACCTTTAATCCCAGCACTCAGGAAGCAGAGGCAGGAGGATCTCTGTGAGTTCAAGGCCAGCCTGGTCTAGAGTTCCAGACAGCCAGAACTTTTGACTTTTACAACCAAATAAAAAGTAAAAAGATACATAGGAATGTTTGTATTTCTTTAGAAAAAAAATGAAAAAAAAGACAGACAGATAGGAAGAAAGACACACAGAAAAGAAGGAAGGAAAGAAGGAAGTCAAACTGTTAGTCTACAGTCAGGATAAATGAGGTCATAATGAACAAAACGCAGAGACCAGCAAACTCCCAGGCATTACACAGCAATATTTAAAGAGATCCATGTTGCAAAAACAGCTTAGGAAGGGAAACACAAAGCACGCCTTTCCCACATACCCTGTTTCCCCCAAATACTCCTCATTGCACTTGCACTTGAATCAAATTGCCCTTATAAAATAGAGATCAAAGTATCACAAGTGGTTCCTTCTACCAAAAATGTCTCATGAAAAGATATGTTATCCTTTTAATCAATTCTATAGCACAACTTTTAACCCTATGTGCTACTTTTAAATTATACTTAAAGAACTTATCCCTAAATAATTATAAAAATAAAGATTGGTATCTAATTTTAAACACCAGGTATAATGAATAATTGTATTAAATGTTACATATATAATAAACAGAAAAAGAAAAAAGCTTTACTCCTGTAATCAAACCTCTGTTTTCAGATATTCATCATTAAAATCTATGCCACTGAGAAAAAATATTGTCAAGGTGAATAACTTATTTCAGGTCTTATGCTCAAAACAAGAATTTAGCTGTTCAAGTGCCCTAGCAATACAATGTGTGGTAGGCACTGAGCTTTGGGATTTGCGAACTGGATGCTTTTCTTGACAGTTCTCTTCAGTGCTGGAGTGTGAATGCGTTTGTGAGAGCCAATGGAAAATACAACCTGTCCTAGTTTGTTCTCTATTGCTGTGAAAAACCAAAAACATCTTAGGGAGCAAAGGGTTTCTTCAGTTACAGCAGCTAAGATATGAACTCAGGCAGGACCCTGAAGGCAGCACCTGAAACAGAGACCATGGAGGAGTGCTGCTACCTGGCTGCTTTTTTACACAACCCACAGTGCCCCTCCAAGGATGCACTGCCCACAGTGAGCAGAGCCCTCACAGGGCCATCATCAACCCTGAAGATGCCCTACAGACTTCCCTTCCAGCCGATCTGATAGAGGCAATTCTTTAAGTTAAGGTTTCATTTCCCCAGGAGACTCCAGTTTGTGTCAAGTTGACGAAAACTAACCAGTGCCATAGACGTCACATAAGATGGGGTTAGGAATTTTTATTTCCTGCAGTTTTCAATAAGTGAAAAGATTTTGAAATAAAAATCCTAAAATTTATTGATTGCATTAGAATATTTTATATGCTGTAACACTATGACTGAATTTTTTGTGTCACATGGTCACAGTCACATTCTCCATCTTTACCATAAAGCCATGAAGCGTTCTTTTTAAAAAAAAATAATAATAAAAACTCAAAGTTATGCATTTAAAAAAAAACTCTACTTACAAAGTTTTTTTTAAAAGCTTTTTAAAAGGGCCACACGTTATTTGTTCTTGTTTGGTTGTTTGATTGGCTTTTGAGACAGGCTATCTCTACAGAACTCCGGCTGTCTTGGGATGGTTTGCTATATTTTGATACACACAACATGCTTCTGAGTGGCTCAGGGATTTTAAAAGCAGATTGTTCATCTCTTCTGGAGACATGTCCACAGTGAAGTGGTAAAATTACAATCCAAATGGATACTACGAAGTGGGGTCCCAACACCTTCTGGTCACTTCCCTGTACTCTGGTTATCACTGTCCATGAAAACATTCCACAGCACTTGGGGGTTTGTCCACAATTCAAATTTTTCTGTTACATATCCAAAAATTCATCATTTTGAATCTGAATAAGTACTAAAAGTTCTATTACCTGTACTTTTCAGTATTTATTCATCTGAATGTGGAGAAACATAAGGAAAACCCTAAGTGGGAGCTTCCATGTAGCTCCACATATGTCAAAAGCAGCAGACTAAAGCAGTGCAAAGATCCCCCAGAGCTGGCAGACAACACACTCATCTCTTCCTCAGACACCTTTCAACGTCCTTCAGTAGACCACAAAGGAAAACCCACACTCTAAAAAACAAATTCAGTCAATGCAGCTGATATTGTAAGAAACGTAATGGATTGTATGTTCTAAGTATTTGATTTGGACAAGTTTTCATTCAAGAGCTCTTACTTAAAGTCTTTGGCCTTTAATGTGTACAGAGTCAGGGAGGGAGGGAGGTAAAGGAGGAGGGATGGAGAACACTACCACTCCAACACACAAGATAGCAAACAAACAGAGACAGCATATACCCCACTCCAACACACAAGACAATAACAAACAGAGACAGCATGTACTCGACTCAACACACAGGATGATAAACACATAGAGATTTAAAGTATAATGTTGAAAACATATCATGCTATCAACTGGAATTCATTAAATGAACCTCAAAAATAACCAAATATGACACTGTAAACCTGAAATACCAAAATAATCTCAATTGATTTACAGCTAAAATTAGAGACACAAAGCAGACTTCCATACACTTTTATTATCCTTTTTCTTTGGATATAACAGAAATTCCGAGGATAAAATAATAGTCTTGTACTTACTGTATTATCAGGGGGGGAGAATAAGGAAAATGGTAACCTTTGTTCCTTTAAATACGTAGCCTCTATTGACAGTAACACAATTGTTGGCACAGACCTTCCAAAAGCACCACCGCCTGCCCCACACCTGGCTCATCTTACTCTCTGTGACTCCCACACACATGAAGCTTCACAGTGAAGCTGGCCTATCAGATGAAAAGCCCCTTTCCAGGCAGGCACCTGCAGCCCACATCACAACAGAAAGCAGGCACACTGTTCAACCTCGCCTAGCATTGGTCACTTGCTTTCCTATGGCGTTCTTTGAAGAAGGTAGCCTGGAAATTTGGAAATACAATTCATAAATACATTAACACAAAGTGCAACTAGTGATGCGATGTGTCTTCTAGAGCGGGGACAAGTCGCAGCTGACTGGGGTTTCACCTCACATGAGACCCACACCTCTGTCACTCCTTTCATCCCTCTACCGAAGAATACGCTTTCCAATCATTTCCCTGGGGTTTTAAGCACATTCGATACCATACCCGGCTCACTATGTCAACCCTAAGCAACTCTCAATGACTTCTTGTGTTTAACAGCATCAACTTAAAAATGATCTACTGATTATTGGACCCAAGCTAAAACATAGAAAATCCTTAGGGCGAGGGTTTTGGAGAATGTATATCAAATGTAGGAGCTTTTCAGAAACAATTCAACCTTTGTTGGTATTTCTAAACTTTAATAAAATTCCTACCTTCAAACACATCCACCAGCATTTCTCCAATAAGATGCTATAAATGCTTTAGGCAGGATAAGACTAAACAGTTAACACCCCTATCCCCTAGGCATTGATGCCCAGTGACACCGATCAGTCATTGTGACAGCACAAAGCCCCTACATGCATTTCCATATGCTCTGTGGTGAGATGGTACAGCCCTCCCTAGCCTTCTAATGTATTCACCAGTCTTCCTAGTGGCCCCAAACTTAGAAGAAATTTCTGGTAGTGTACTAGTTGTTTTGAGAGACCACATAATTAGCTGCAAATGCAAATGAAGATAATACAGGATGCTGGATGACCACTTAAAGGAATAGTAAACCGCATGAAAAGGTCCAAGGTCACTTTGCTCTTTGACTTCTAGTCCCTCCTCAGGTATTAAAGCTACTTTGAATACTGTCTTATCTAATAGGTGGCTATATATAGCTATTTAAATTTAAAATGCAGAGCCAGACATGGAGGCACCCACCTGTAATGCAGCACTCAGGAAGCTGAGGAAGGGGTTCGTAAGTACAAGTCCAGCATAAGTAACAGAGACCCCTACCCCTCTCAAAACCGCAAACATAACTATGACCTAAGGATTCTCATGGCTAGAGAGATGGCTCAGCAGTTGAGAGCACTTGCTGCTCTACAAGAGGACACCAACAAAATTTTAGTCCCCAGCATCCACACTGGGCAACTCACAACCACCTGTAATTGTACTCCAGGGAATCCAACACCCCCTTCTGAAATCTATAAGTGCAGTAAAAGAAAGTGCCTGCAAGTCCACAGTTCATTTGCAAACTCTAACAATTGGCTTTAAACAGAAACTTCAGGCAAAAGCAACATTAAAAACAGAAACTTTAGTATCAAAACAACAGGTTTAGTAGCCAGCAAGTAGATCTACTCTTTTATAATACCATTTAAATAAACAGTATTATTGAAAAGTTAAATTGTCTTGTATAGATAATTCTGGTCATGAAAATAATGCGAGCAGTGTGCCTAAACCTTCTATCTCTGGCCTTTCTGGGCCACAAAGATGTCTATCTGTTCTTCCAAACTCAGAGGCATTTAATCTCCTCTTCTGTTTCTCACTAGATATCTTATCATACCTTGGGACTGTGTCTGCAGAGGGGCTGAGGGTTCATGACATAGAGCTAAGAAGTTTATAATATAAATTCTTGGAAAAACACCAGGCAAGGCTGCTTTCCTATCTCTGAACTATTGGAAGCTCCAGACTATGGACAGTGATTTTGCCATAGCTCCTTTAGACCAGAGCTCTCCGATTTGAAGTACCTAAGTTTATTTACTAGCCCAAATGTTTAAACTGGAGAGACGAGATATACCAATCTCAAACAGTTTGGGAGGCAGTACAGCACAGGCATGCCTGATTCCTTCCCGTAGGAAGCCAAGTTTCCCATCTTCAAAAGGATGCTAGATTGTTATGCAGAGTGCTTAGAACACAGGAGGGCACAGACTCTGGAAATGACTGTTAACAAACAGTAGAGTGACTGTAATGAAGGCTTCACATCCTGCCTGGATAGGCAAAGACAATGTGCACATAGACAAGTCTGGTATGATGGAGCAAGGTCAACCAGTCCATGCTATCTATCACTGGGTAGACTTTTGTAAAAGTGGGAACGTAGGAAACATAAAGAACTAACAGCATACAGAGTTACTACTAGAAACCAAAACATAGAAGACACACCCATCTGCTATATGGGTAGGAAGGGGCAGGAAACCCAACACAATCCTAGGTCACTAGAAAATAAAAAATTGCAAAATTGCAGTTTACACATAGCTCTCAGGCCCACCAGAAACCACTCCCCTGCCATCAGGCTCATGCTCAGAGCAGCTGCAAGCATAGGAAAAACAAGCTGTTTATTCCAGCACAGGAAATCAGGGTCTGGAGGTCCACAGTCCCTAATACAGATCCTCACATTTATGCAACAAACACTCACACTAATCCTGCTCCAAGCTCAAGCCATCAAATGATACATTTTCTCCATTTGTCTGCAAGAGAAGGTGTAGGATCAGACTCTTTGTTCATTTTGCTTACTTGTTTGAGGCAGGTTCTCACTATATAGCTCTGGTTGTCCTGAAACTCACTATGCAGACCAGGCTGGTCTTGAACTCACATAGATGTGCCTGCCTCTGCCTCCTGAGTGAGTGGACTAAAGATGTGCACATCACACCCAGCAAGGATCAGACTCTGAATGGTGTACACTCAGTAGTGTTCTGTTGAAGAGCAGGAACCTGAAGGGGTAATGCTGAAGGACTGGAGGACAAGAAGCTGGAGATGGGCGATGCAAATAGATAATTTTAACGGCTCAGAGTGGTATAATTCTTCTCAAAAGTCCCTGCTGCATAATTTCTTGATCATCCTGTTTTCTTGGCTGGTTCTTCTGCTTCTTCCCAACCACTCTGCATTAGAAAGCCCAGAATGCAATTTAATGCTTTCTATGTATAATTGTTTTTCAGTAAGCACACCTTCTCTGAGGACTTTAAATACACCAATGAGCTGATTGTGTCCAAAATATACTCTCTCTACCTCTAACTCATTCATCTTACTACTAACTGATAACTTTTGACGACCTGAGCATCTCCAGTTTAAGGGAGTGTCCGCCCAGAACCTGCCCCTCCCCCTTCTCTTCCCTATGTCATCTGATGCAGGCAGAGCTTGGCCACTGTGTGGTCTTTCTCCAAGGACCAGTAGTTATCAGTCATTTAAGGAATAAGGACAATGATATAATAAAAACGAAAGTGGCTGGAAAACATTCATTCTAAGAACTATCTGATTCTGGGAAGATCTGCCCACTGCTTCTGGCTCTGCCGATGCCTAGGAACACTCTAGATTCTGTCCTTTCTAGCACAATCTTCTCACTCGAGTCTAAAATTTTCTCACGTTTTTCTAACATAAGAGACTCTGCTCACATGTGCACAGATCTGTTCTGAGTGCTACTTGAACTCCAAAAATTAAAATTATCTACCTTCCAAAGTAGTAAGTCCCAAACTAGTTATGTCATCTCTCCACGAAAAACAGTGAGTGGGAGCATCTCACAGGCTTCCCCTTTCAGGCGATCTAAAGCTGTCCTACACCACAAGCTTTGGTAGTTCTTTCCTCTCTTTCTTACACTGTACTTACCAGAACAATTAACCTCAGCAAAACAGTTAAGTATTTCTCCCTTCATCAAGGAAGGGACCGGGCCGTAGCTGTGCCTCTTCAAGCGAGGCAAGCCTAATGGCTGTTCCTGGGATGTCACCAGGAGATAATGCAGAAAACGCTTCCTATTGCTTTAAGCAGCCACTAACTCGGAGTGATGTGAGCTCCTTGAGTGTAGACTGTGCTGATATCCACTATCGATAGTGTAAAACATATGCTATATTGTCCTGGTTGTACTGAAAAATCAGAAGTAAATTACATTTTTTGTTTTTGTTTTGTTTTAAATTTTATTTTGGGGGAACATTGCAAGGGCAGATGGCAGATATGAAGGGGTAAGGAGATGAATGGGATTGAGATGCATGATGATCCACAAAGAATTAATAAAAAGTTTTGTTTTTTTAAAAAAAGTAAATTACATGAGAGAAGTTGTTTTCAGACTCCTTTGATAGCTTGCTCCTTTGATAGTTCTATTTAGTTCAGGAATTAGACTCATTCCAATTTGAATACATCTGTATAATACAAATGTCATAACCCCACTATTTTCTCCTCTCAGTTTTTTAAATATCTCATGATTACATTTAGGAGTTAGAAGTTAAAACACATAAACAATAATTAATAGAATGGCCAACAATAAATTTTCAGATAATTTTTGCCTCTACCCCACCCACAGCACTTTAGTCATAAAAAATCCCACTGCTGAGGTGAGCATGATTATCAACACCCTTGCACAATTCTCAAAGATTCACAAATAGAGGTTTCCATAGGGGACCTCACAGAACATGGACAAACGCCATCTAGTGGCAAAAAATCCTGGTAAACGTTGGTGTGGTAGATCCAAACCGAAACCTTGATCAGGACTCAATTTTGTTAACAAATTTAATCATGTAGCTACTGTTTCCAGGTTTCAGGTAATGGTAAAAACTCAGTGACTGGACCAGTGCAGTGCTGGCTCACTTAGCATCCTATGAACCTCTTGAAGTGGAAGACAGTAAGCAGTGTTTGTACTGCACACTCCATCTGCCATGAATGGAGCCCTGATTACAGAGGCTATGTTCCATGTAACCTCACAATCACCAGTGGGACAATTATTGCGTTACCGTCAGGCATTAAACGATTTAAGTAACACAGGCATTCAGTGATAATGTCATCACTTCTATATCCCTTATCTGTTCCTGTGTCCTCAACAAATGGATAAATCAAGTAAAGCAATGAGAGGAGCATCTGAAAGTACACATTAGGTTGTGTAAAATATGATGGGAGACCCGTTGGCTAGGCATTGAAAATATCTCAGTCTGAAAGAACCACATGCTTGCTGAAAGGGGACAGGGCCCGTCCATCTTAGTCTGGAACCTGGTGAGGTGAGATGAAACTATCATGGAGTTTGGCTCAGATCTAAGCAAAAGCCAAAGTGAGCAAACGTTAGTAACTCAAGCCAGTGCCCCTTTCTGGTCTAGTGGAAAAGCTGGCAGATCAGCAGATCCCTCTGCCACATGGAAAGAGACTAATTTATAACCTGTTTCAGGTAAAGAGGCAAGATTATAAATAAATAAAGCTTGTCCCCTTCACAAGAGGATTTTGAAAGTTACTATCCAAATGCTCATTCCCAGAGCATTCCTGCCCTCCCCCTTTCCTGACAGGTGGGTGAGTACAGGCTGGAGCTTGCTTTCTGGATGCCGCTTCCGGACACCCAGGACCTTCTGAGTACAGTTCCGTTCTTTGAATCCTCCCCTATTCACAGAATTAGACCAAGCCCACTTTAAGAACTGAAGGGTGTAACATACACGATGCCACAGCTTAATAAAACAGGACAATGCTTTGAAAATTTCAGATCTGGGCCTGGGCTGTAGTTAATCAGTAGGGCTTATCAACCTTGTGCAAGGCCCCAGATCTGAAACTCAGAACCACTGTTTTTGGTAAACTAACAATAATGAAAACTACAATCCCAAATCTGCAGTAACTGGAAAACAGGTGCTTTAGATTTACAAGGAAAAAGAAGAAAGAGAAGGAAAGCCGGTCTTCCTCATCTTCCTCTTCTGTTCCTAGAAAAGTTAGCTTTTGCGATCACTAAGAAGATCGGGAAGTTCACGCCAGGCCCAGTGCCACTCACTATTCCTGTCATCTGCCAATCTAGAGGTAGAATTCTCAGCTGCCTCTCCAGCCACGCGTCTGCCTGCGTGTCGCCGTGCTTCCCGCCATGACAATAATGGGCTGAGCCTCTGGACTGCATAAGCATCCCTGTCTAGGGTTGGAGCGTAAGCAGAAGGAGGCGAGAACAGCGAGCGCAGCTGTGTCCATGCCAACAGCGATGGGGAGGATACCCATGTGCCAGCGAGGAAGGATGCAGAGAATATGGGCGCTAGAACCCAGACCCCATTCTGAGTGAAGCTGCTCAGAGACCAGTAGGTCACAGCTGGAGTAAATGAAAAGAGATGTTAATAGATACTGGGTACACACAGGCAGACTGAGTAATAAGGAAATATATTAAGGATAATCCCCATTCCTTCACTTGTAAAGGAAGAAACAAATGTGGAAAGGAAGAAACCTGGAATGATTGCTGGCGATACGGCTGGGATTTGAGTTCCAAAGTAAACTCATGATCACAAGACTACAGTTAAAAGAGGACTAGACAGATAGGAAAACACTTTCCATGTAACACTGGTGTGTGTGTCCACCTCTCTTTCTCTTTGTTCTGTTTATCTCTTATCTCTGTCTGTGTCTGTCTCTTTCCATCTCTTTCTCCTTCTCTCTGTGTCTCTCTCTTGTCTCTCTGTCTGTCTCTGTGCCTCAGCTTCAGCCTCAGGTTTTTTTACAGGGACCACTGAGTACCAAAATAATAATAGATGCCACAATGATGGTGTTGGTCTATAACCCCAGCATTGGTAAAACTAAGGCAGGAGGATTGTCACATGTCTGACCTGGGCTACACAGTGATTGCCAAGACAGACAGACATAGAGAAACTTGTCAATAACAATAAATAATAATAGAAAATTATTCTCTACTTAACGGAAAGGGAAACCAAGAACTTATATGGTTATGAAGAGCTAAATGAATATACTAAAGTCAGATGCAGAATTCCAGAGCTCCAAAGTGCCTTTCCAAAAGTACTCATTAACTACAGAAGGAAGTAACTGCAGCAAAGAGTCCTCTTAGAAACAAACCAGTCACAGCAATGTGATCAAAACAAGAATCACCAGTACCAAACAAATGAAAATTAAATGTTTTCTAGTACGCTACAATGAGAAATGCACACCAGTCCTGTGATAATCTAGCCAAGGAAACATAAATAACCTAAACCCAGTTACAAAGAACATAGACAAACTCAAACTAAAGAGACTTCTACAAAGTAATGTCATGAAGTGCTCAAAAGTATTAATCATGAAAGTCCAAAGGAGATGGAGGAATTTTCCATATTGAAGAGGTCCAGAGAGATGAGGCACTTCAGTGCAAGACATGGTTTTACATGATGGTTTTGCTCTAAATCTGACTCCAGGAGGCACTGGTGAAATGTGAATAAGATCTGAGACTTACACGGTGGTGCTGGACCAGTGTCTGACTGGTTAGCCCAATTTCTCATTTTCATTGTTATCTTTAGTTATGCAAGAGAACATCTCTGCATGCAGAAAATAGCTGCTGATGCTTTTCATACTAATAGTGAACCACACCAGTACTAGTGTATCCTCAAATGATTGAAATTTCAAATTTTCTGTAATTTGAAATTATCTTAAAATAAAAATTCTAACTAAAATGTGTGTGTGTGTGTGTGTGTGTGTGTGACTTGTGAGAGGGTTGTCCATATCAGCTCGTGGTTTTTCTTTGGGAACAGTGCCAAATAGAAGAGTTTAGCTTATATACAAGAGCATGTACTCGGGGGGAAAATGCTAAGGGCTGGCATCCTGATGGTGCACTATGACTCAAATAAAACCAGGGGAAAAGGAGTCCTTAGGAGCCACAGGGCAAGAGAGTGATTAGAAAGCAGTGGGACTTGCTGGTTATGGGACATTTAGGACTTGGGGTATTTGAAACCAATGGGATTCAGGGAGCTCAGGGAATTGTAGATGAGTAACCTTCACAATAACTAACATGAAGAATTTATAAGATGATGAAGAATATGAGCGCGATGAAAATGATAACATGTAAGGTAGCACTCATTAAGTGGAGTTTAGAATAAGAAGGGAAGACATACTAATAATGAGCTACACAGGTTCACTGGCACTAAAGACAGAACTTAAGATACTAGGTTTGGATTCGGCATTCTGTTTGCTAGGCAACAGAAGATATTAAAGGATTTGAAAGCAATATCCGGGTTGCAAGAGAGATTAGGAGAGATTAGAGGCAGGAAGATCAGCTAGGAGATTAGTGTAATAAGATTATAAGGGTTGAAATAAAAGCAGAAGTAAGAACTAAAGAGAGATTCAGGGTGCACTATGAATTTGATAGGATTTTCTGACTGAACACAGGTAAAGGAGGAATGGAGATAGATAATTATGATTCTATTTGGGTAACCTTAAGAAAAGCTGAGCTCCAGCAGGAGGGAGACAGGTAGAGCTAGAGGCCTCAATCAACAAACTGAGCCTGTTATCGATAATGCATTCTTTCTCATTCTCTTGACAACACCATTGAAAATTTATTTTATTTTATTACTGTCTCCTGTTAGGACTTCATTAACATAAGTCTTTATCTCTACCAGTCATACATATTTCCATAATACATATCTAAGCTTTTGATTTTCCACATTACCACTTCACAAAATTCTACCACTTAGGAACCTTCTCTAGGATGGTTTTGTTTCCCATTTTTTCCTTTTCTTCCTCCCCTTCTTCCCTATCCATGCTTGGATTGTGGGGATGGAGCCCAGAGAGCCTCACTATGTGCCAGGTAAATATGCTAGCACTGAGCTATGTTTCCAGCCCCTCTGGTTCCTTCTGATGTCTTCTACGGTACAGGAATCTATGATGTCAGATATGGGATGTAGCCTCACCAATCCCTGTGAAAACTGGGGCCTAAAAGGAAAGGAGGACTGAGAACATGAGGAAATCTCACACATGCGGATCAGAAAGCAACCTCTCCCAGAGGGGACTCTCTATAGCAAAGGAAGAGATTTAAGTTTCATCAAGAATAAACTAAAGTCCAGTGAGTGTGAGTGAAGAAACAAGAAAGTAATACTTCAGTTCTGAGGAAAGAAAGAAAGTGGCTTCTCCTTTACCTGGTAAGAAACAAGCCTCAGCCTTACCAGCCTTCCTTTGACTCTGAAGATGTCTGCCAAAGGTCTGTAAGTCTGTCTGTCTCACCAATAGTTATGAGGCTGCCAGAAGGTGTCACAAAATAACTCAGCAAAGCTGCTGGCACAAAACCAGCCAACCAAACACACCAGAAACCCTTCCTCTATTTAAGTGGATAAAATGCATTGGTACTGAAGAAAGCAGGAAACACCAAGGACCAACAAATCTCAAAGAGAAACTTCAGGACTGGCCAGCCCACCTACTGGAGTGGTGACCACAAGAGCCAAACTCCTCTGCCATCCACAGCTTGAAGCTAAGGTGTCAGTCAGCTATGTCACAGATTAAAATCTCCTCTTTAGGGCCCAAGCCTGCACGTCTTAACTTGGCAGTGAGAAGAAACGTGCAAAGGAATTGCGTTGTGTGCATGGGAATTCACCAAAACCACCCCAGAGAGCTTTAGAAATGGCATTGTAAACCCAAACTATCAAACAGAAAGGACCCTCCCAGTTGGAGTACCAGGGCCCTTTGTGGGCTGTGTAAGGTTTTCTGTATGTCCACCTTCCTCTTTGTATTTCCTACTGCCACTTCCAGTAAAACCACGTCCTGCTAACAGGACAGGCAAGCAGCAAACATGGAACCATCCTCACTTGCAAACTGAAACCCAGAGCACAAAGTCTAGAAGCTATCCTAGCTCAAGTAAGTTACAGATTAACAAGGAAAGAGACAAATTTACTGACTTATTTCACTGAGTTTAAATTTTACTTTATTTTATGTAGTGGAAGCAAGGGTGGGCAACACATATGTGCCACGCACATGTGCAGAGGTCAGTTCTTTTGGGTGTCAGCTCTCTCCTACCACTAAGTTCCCGGATCAAACTCCATGCTATGCTTGCTAGGCAAATGCCAGTACCTACTGAGCCAGCTGGATCATCCCAATCCTTACGACTCCTTTCATAAACAATCATTTTAAAGACCTTCAAATCTATAAAAAAAATTAGTAAGAAAAAAAACCTCAACCGGATGATGGCACACCCCTTTAATCCCAGCACTTGGGAGGCAGAAGCAGGAGGATCTCTGTGAGTTCGAGGCTAGCCTGGTCTACAGAGTTGAGTTCCAGGACAGGCTCCAAAGCTGCGCAGAGAAACCCTGTCTCAAAAAAACAAACAAAAAATAAAACTCTCACTATTAACACACATAAACGCTTTCTAAAAATATACATGATACCATAACTAGTTTATTGTCCTTAGAAGAAGGACATTATAAAGTTCACTTCCTTTTGTCCCTTCCGTTCTCTGCTTTCTACCATGTATGACACATGAAGCAGGACCTTACCAGACACCAGGTCTGCCAGCACCTTGATCTGGGACTTAGGGCCTCCAGAAAGGGAGGGATAAATGTGGCTTAAGTCACCTTGTCTATGTTTATGTCCACTTGTCAGAACTGCTGAGCTCACCGGACTCATGGCTTCTATACCAAAGAGCCTGATGTAGGATTTTATCAACACCTCATAGTGTCTCTAATTTCTCTTCCCAGTTTTAACTTAGGGCTGACTGGATGAGTCTTATTTGTACCACTATATGTACACCTCTGCTTGACCCACATTAAAGTTTCCACTCCATGTAAAGCTGGAGTTTCCTCTGCTTTCTTCGCTGTAAAACTCCTGTTCTTGTGCCTGCCTTTGAATCTCTGCCAAGTACAGATGATGGTTGCTAGATCCCTTGTTAGCGAGTTCTGAATAAAAAGCAGCCTTTACTGGTTCTTTCTTGAGTGTTCTTCTCTTAGTTCCATGACGGGAAACAAAACTCTTTATCCTTTAAGTGTTGTCTGCACAGAGTGAGTGCTGTCTACAGAGAGCATCATGGGAGAACTAGAGGGATGGCTTTTCAGAGGAGAGATGGGAAGAGAACTAGTGCTGCGTGGAAAGGAAGCTGTAATGAAGGGCACTTTACCACTGGGTCTCCTCCCTAAACTCAATAAGCCAGGGAAATTAAGCAAACAAACCTCAATGAAGGGAGAGCAAAACATGTCTTGAGCAATACTCCTCAAAAATGTCAAGACAATCAAAATCAAGTTCTGTAGGAAATCCTACAGCCAGTAGCCTTCAAGGTACCCTCCCACTGGGGCGTGGCCTCTTATACTATATGTGTCGATGTAAAGTGTATGTCTGGTCTCTTTTCTGGCTGTGGGATTCGGTTTCTGTTCTCCATTCCAGCAGAGGATTCTGATTTGTGAGTCTACTCCTAAATAAATAACCATCTATTATTCTCAATTCTGAGCTAGTGTGGGATTTAAGCATCCTTCTTCATCTGATGTGACAGTCTAAAGAAGCATGACCAGTACACTAAGTGGTATGTAGTATCTAGGAACAGCAAAATAACGTCACATCAAAACTAAGAAAATCTAAATAAATTATGAGCTTAATTCAATAATAATATCAATTTCTTCATCGAAACAAATATTCCTAAGATTTTGCTATCTCACAAGCCCTGTACAATGTTACTAACAGGTAAACTGGGTGTGGAGGATGCTGGGACTCTTTATACTGTCTTCAGAATTCTTCTGTAAGTCTTAAAATGTTTTAAAAATATGGTTTAATTAAGAAGAAGAAGGAGAAGGAGAAGGAGGAGAAGAAGAAGAAGAAGAAGAAGAAGAAGAAGAAGAAGAAGAAGAAGAAGAAGAAGAAGAAGAAGAAGACGAAGAAGAAGACGAAGAAGAAGACGAAGAAGAAGACGAAGAAGAAGAAAAGTAATATGAACAGTTGTCACAAAATCTTAGTATGCTTTTTAGAGGGGTTGTGGGCTACCCTGCTATTATAATTAAATCCTACCCAGCCTCCTATCCTTTCCTGTATAAGTAAAATCCCTCAGAATCTAAACAGTTTTATTGAGCAGAATGAACACAGGTTGTGCCCACTAGGTGCTGCCTTTTCACCCTCATCTACCATTCTGTCAGCTGCACTTGGCTTCCTAGGGCCAATTTATTAAGCAGTGTGGGAATTTCTAGAGGAAGGCTACCATGAACGTTAAGTTTTCTCATCTCTTTCTTTGGTATTTACAGTGGTTTGAACAAGAACGCTCCCCGTAGACTCATAGATTTGAATGCTTAGTCATCAGGGAATAGCACTGTCTGAGAAGGATCAGGAGGTTTGGCCTTTTAGAAGAAACTGTCACTGGGGGTTGGCTTTAAGTTTTCAGAAGCCCACCCTGGGCCTTCTTTCTCTCCTCTCACCCCTCACTGCTTCCCCAGCACTGTCAGTACAGCCATGCACCCCACCATGATAACAGACTAAACTTCTGAAACTGGAAGCAAGTCCCACTTAAGCTCTTTCTTTGTGAGAGTCACCTTGGTTGTGGCGTCTCTACAGTGACTCAGGCACCAGTCTATTTTTTTTTAACTCTATGCTCTACACATGGGTTAGAGTTGATTTGGTGCCCGCTTCTCTTTTCTTCTACATTAAGCCTCAAAAGAGCAAGGGCAGATACTATATCTTGATCATCACAAGTCCCCCACTCCCCTGCCAAGCACATACTCCATGAGTATGACTTAATGTGTTTATTGACAGCAAGAGGCCCGGGCTGTTACATATAAATGTCTGTCTCCTATTCAACAAGCCAATAAAACAAGATCTGGAAAGAGATGAATGAAATGGGTCTGAAACTCTCCATGAGGTACTTACAGGAAGTTTGTGAAAGTGGGCAATGGGGTACAAGGAATGAAGCAGTAAAATTTGGAAACATCAAGCTTGTTCATTTTGACAAGGAATAGAACTCCTAATGCTGTTTTCTTCTATTTCTCCTCAAAATTGAAGAAAGAGAGAAAGCATGCAGAGGCCTATGGAAAGGTGAAAGGTACGCGTACAAAAACAAACTGGAGCCAGACACTAGAGATTACAGAACATGCTCAAGCTGAAACTAGACTATTGGGCACTTGGATTGATCTGGCATTAATTTATGCTTCCCTCATTTTTTTTCTCATTTAATCCTTATTACAACCACCTCTTTTTTTGTTTGTTTTGTTTTTCGAGACAGGGTTTCTCTGTGTACCCTTGGCTGTCGTGGAACTCATTCTGTTAGCCAGGCTAACAGAATTATCCTTGAACTCAGAGACTCGCCTGTCTCTGCCTCCCAAGTCCTATGACTGAAGGCCTTATCCCAATCGTAAGAGATGCCTATTACTATTATGGTCATTTCTATGGTAATTAGTGTTAAGGTCTTAGAACTGGTAAAATACTTGAACCCACATTGATTTTGTGTTAACATGTAGGTAAGACACCATCAGCTTTATCATAGATCAGCAGCTTAAAAGCGGAAACATGGATACTACAATTAGCAGTATCTAATTGTAATGGGACTTGGCCAGCTAGAGAGGCATACCTGTCCACAGGACAGAGAACGCCTGATTAATGCTAGTCTTTAACAACAGATCCAATGAGTCAGGAAAATTGGACGGCAGTCCTAAGACGTACCATGAGCCAGAAGCAGCTCTAGTATAGTTGCTGACTTAGAAAAGGGAACATTTAGAGGCTATCACTGAGGGCAGGCAAGTGCTGCCACGTCCTGAATCACTCTAAAGTGGGTTCAGAATTGTCAGTGCTAATTCTTACCAATTACCTAGCCTTACTCTACTAAGCAAGGAAAAATGGAGAAGCTGAAGTTTGTTTGAGTTGCTTTGTGATTAATGCCAAATAAAATAATAATAATGATGATGATGATGATGATAATAGAAACCCAGATAGCAGAGTATTTCCTTTCCTATTTTGATCTCATTTCTCCAAAGTATTTATTATTTCTAAAAAAAAAATCATTTCTAAAGGTAAAAATTTCTAACTGTAAAACTTTCTAAAAGAACACATTTTCTACCTCTACAGCCAGCATAGGAAACATTGTTTATTGACGGGAATTCTACAGCCCTGTTTTGCAAACTTCAGTAGCTCCTGCATCAAACAATTTCAGGCTGGCAATGCTATCCTGCAATATGCACTAGTTCGTTGTTCTCTATGGTCTCTAAAAATGAAAACAATTTGCTAAGATGACAAGGGAGGAGGGAGCAGCTTTCACTGGAGTACAAGGTGATAAGAATATCATTTCACTGACAGCTGGGCTTTCCACATAGCGGGTATCTGAACTCAGTCCAAGCTGCTCAAATCTTCAATAAATAACTTGAAAGGACTGACACTATATGGCTGCATTTACTAGCCATGCCTAGCTAACCAGTGCTAAAAAGGTTTTATAAGGCCAAGTATCAAAAATACTCATACATATTTACTATGTTTTAAATAAAATATAATATATATTATAGGTATAATAAGTGGCAGAAACAAAGAAATGTAATTCACTAAAGAGATGATAACTATATATTTTATGTTATTTTTTAAGTAAAAACAGAAAAAACTATAAAATATAAAAATATAAACTTTATTGTTTACTTCATTTTAAAAATCATTTTTGTTTTACTAATAACTTAAAGACTTTCATACATGAGTACTGAATTTACATCACTTTCACCCCTCTCTCCCTCTCTAACTCTTCCTGTGCTCCCTATTTCTTCTAAAATGGCTGACCTTTTATTTAATTACACACACAAACACAACCTACTGGGCTCATCAACCTGTTTGGACTCACAGCGTTGCTTGTATGTACATGGTACATGTGTTTATGACTGACAACTTGGAACTGGAAAATCTACCAAGGAAACCGTCCCTCGAGAAAACTAATTCTGTCTCCCTCAGCAGCCGATGGTTGTCTGCTGCTCTTCAGCTAAGGGGAGGGTGCTGTAAAATGTCCTCCATCACTGGTACCACGCCGTTCATGCTGTCATTATGCAGTTCTTTTTCAAGCAACCATATTGTTAAGATTTCACAATTGTAGCATTACTGTAATGTTTAGAAGACACTATCTTGAAGCAGTCATCCGTCCTGATCCTATGGTTCTTATAACCCCTCTGTCCTCTCTTCTAAATCATTCCCTGAGCCTCAGGTTAGGGGTTATGTTATAGATACATCAGCAGTTGTATAGATACAACCACAGTCTGTTGTTTCCCTACTTTTTGACCAGTTGTGTATTTTTGTGATGGTTGTCATCTACTGAAAAAAAAAACAAAAACAGGGGCTGGAGAGATGGCTCAGTGGTTTAGAGCACTGGCTGCTTTTCCCAAGGACCCAGGTTCAATTCCCCGCACTTATATGGCAGCTCACAATTGCCTGTTACTCCCGTTACACAGGATCCGACACACTCACACAGATAAACATGTGAGCAAAACATCAATGTACATTAAATACAAATAAATAAATTATTAAGACAAACATAAAACTTCTTTGGTGAAGGATGAGAGCTACACTTACATGTGCATACAAGGATAAATATTTAAGATATATGAATCTAGGAAAAGAGAAGTAGAAAGCTCTCCTTTGGGCTCTATGATCTCTCCGGTCATGGGTAGTTGGCTAGGTTTACAGCACTAGACATGAATTCCCATCTACTTTGCAGGTCTTTAGTTCAACTGACAACCACTGGGTACTCCCAAGGCGTAAGAATTACTATGGCACCACTGGAAGCTTCTTGCCGGGTTGGTCACTGCTGCAGTTGGCAGGACTATTAGTTGTGTTTCTTCCTTGGCAGCTTGCAAGTGAGAGATAATCCTCAAGGAAGAGGCTTCAAGGTCAGTTCATCTAGGTTCCTCTGATCAAAGTGTGTGATATCTTCAGCAACAGGGTCTTATCTTCGAGTTCTAAGAAGCAACTAAGGACAAGGGTGATAACTTGTATTGTTTTGAGAGACTCTTGGACCAACAACTAAAAGGACAGTATCTCTTGCAAAGCACTGGTAATTGGTTTTTACATAGTCTATGGATCCTAGGGGAGTAATGGAGCACTGTTACCCCATATTGTATAACTCCATTTAAGCTGTATTATATGTGTGTGTGCAAGCATATTTTTAATTAAGCTTACAAAATAATGTTTCCATACAACATTTTAAAGCATCCTTTTTATTTCTCTTTCCTTACTCCCTCTCCCAATGTACTACCTACCCTCTCCCCAGTTAAGCCATTCCCCTTCCCCATGTTTGTCCTTACCCCTTCACAGAACCTATGTCCTACATCCCCCTCACTAGAGCCCCTATCATCCCCATGGTCCCTTCTCACTTTCTGGCTTCTGCAGTTACTCCCAGTTATATAATAACATATAAAGATTCACAGCGAGGATCTGCATGGAAGGGAGAACTGTGGGATTCTCTTCCTGGGGCTGGAATATCTCATGCAGTATGATATTTTCTAGTTCCATTCATTTACCCGCAAATTTCATGATTTCATTTTTCTTTGCAGCTGAATAGAATTCCGTTGTGTATATGGAACAAATCTTCATTCCCCATTGTATGCTGAATGAACAGCAATGAACATGACCAAGCAACTATCTCTCTGAGAAGATATACTTATCTCTTATGCCAAAGACAAACTGAATAGAAATTTGAAATGTTTAACCAAGGTAAAAACCAGCATCCATTGCTAATGAAACTACTACTTCAGAATGATACTGCAACTGCTTCCAAACAAAGAAACCCCTCAAAAAAGGAACAGCTCTAACTCTAGAGAACATGTACACCAGACTCAAAGCACCTGTGTATAAATGCTACTTCTTTACCAAGAAAATGTTATCACTCAAGGCATTGTTTTCCTGTTTGAGCTATCTAAAATTGTTCAGCTTTTTAAAAATAAAACAAACAAGTCTTGCTCACTGTGCTGTCTAGTTTTATGTCAACTTGACATAGCTTCAGGTGTTTTAGGAGAAGGAACTTCAACTGAGAAAATGCTCTCATTAGACTGGTCTGTGAGCAGGCCTAAGGTGATTTTTCTTGATTGGTGGCTGATATAGGAGGGCCCAGTCGACTGTGGGTGGTGCCAATCTGGGCAGGTGGTACCAGGTACTAAAAGAAAGCAGCCTTGGCAAGACACGTGGGGCAAACCAGTAGGCAACACCCCTCTGTGGTCTCTGTGTCAGTTCCTGCTTCCAAATTCCTGCTTTGCATTCCTACCCCAGCTCAGAATAAACCCTTTTTGTTTTTAGCCACAGTGTTTTATCACAGCAGTAGAAACAATGACAAAGACACTCACTGACAATTTCCTTTGAAGTTCTTTAACTTACCACAAGTTTACTCAACACTTGTGAAAACCTAACACTCAAAAGCTTTTACTGGATTTGGAGATACACTTGGGAACCATAGTTAGGGCTCTTCCCAGAACATTGATATGATGAGTATCCTTTCAGTGTCCTCACCCTTAAGGGAAAGTAAGTGCTCTCTCAGACACCTGTTGCCTTACGTTGCTAAGGTATATAGTGACTGCTTTAAGCTGTGATTCCTCCGACCATAGTCACAGCTGATAAAATACTGAAAGAGCATACTTGATCTGTCAGTTTCTTATTTTAACCCACAAGGCAGTGCAGGAACCACTAAGAGGGACAGTGAAGCTATAGCTAGATGATGGATAAAAGCAATGCATAAGGAACTGCCCTGCTCCATAGTAGCTTCAAAAAAAGTTTCATTCTTTTCTCTCCTGGAAAACTCAAAATCCTTAATAGACATCTTCACAATGACAATAAGAATATTGGGGGGCAGTATCTCAGGTTCACAAAAGCCAGGTATTTAGTAGTGTGGATCCAAATAATCAATAACCCATTGTAACAGGACCAGCTATCTTAGACCTGAAATAATCACACAGAAACTGTATTCATTTGAACACTGCCTGGCCCATTAGCTCTAACTTCTTATTGGCTAATTCTTACATCTTAATTTAATCCATTTCTATTCATCTGTGTATTGCCACATGATTATGGCTTACTGGCAAGATTCTAACCAGCATCATCTCAGGCAGGAAATCCATGGCATCTGCCACTCTGCCCTTCTTCCCAGCATTCAGTTCTGTCTACTCCGCCTACCTAAGTTCTATCCTATCAACTAGGCCAAGGCAGTTTCTTTATTCATTATCCAATGAAAGCAACACACAAACAGAAGGACCTCCTACACCAACCCATTAATCTAATTTCCCAAGGTTAGAAAAAATATGCAGGGTCTGATGTAGGAAGTCCTTCTGTATATGTGTTGTTTTTATTAGTTAATGAATAAAGCTGTTTTGGCCAATGGCCAGCAGAGTAAAGCCAGGCCGGAAATCCAAACAGAGCTAAAGAGAAAGAATAAGCACAAAGAGTCGCCATGTAGCTGCTGCAGGAGAAGGATGCTAGAACCTTACCGGTAGGCCACAATCTCATGGTGATACACAGATTTATATAAATGGGTTAATTTAAGATATAATAGCTAGCTAAAATATGCCTGAGCCATTGGCCAGTGTTGTAATTAAAATACTTTTGTGTGATTATTTGGACCAGGACAGCCGGGAAACAAGAGAGCAGACTCCAGTTACACAGGGTAAATGTTCCCATTGTATATTTCACCTACTTTATATAGAGTGTAGGCCAAGCCTATGGGATGCAAGCTTCCAGAAAATCTAGATATTACAATCTACTGGATCTAAATAGTATTTTATAGTCTAAAAATACATTCTCAGACTGAAGTAGTAGTACATGCCTAGAACCCAAGCACTCAGGAGACAGAGACAAGAAGAACAAGAGTTCAAGGGGCCCTGGGCTGCATTCAAGACTCTATCATGTGGCTGGAGAGATGGCTCAGAGGTTAAGAGCACTGACTGCTCTTCTAGAGGTCCTGAGTTCAATTCCCAGCAACCACATGGTGGCTCACCACCATCTATAATGAGATCTGGTGCCCTCTTCTGGCATGTGGGCACACATGGAAGGAATGTTGTATACATAATAAATAAATCTTTTTTTAAAAAAAAAAAGACTCTATCATAAAAATGAAACCCCAAGGAAGGTGCTTTCTCATTCATTTCATCATCTCGTGTGAAATACACTCTAGTCAAAGGACTAATTCTATCATCATGCTGAAAGGCAACTATCACACCCACAAATATTTCTAAACTGCCCAAGGAGATACCTATTATAGGTTATCTTAGATATACACACACCCTTTAGCTTGTGTCTTTGTCCAGCTGCACACTGTGACTTCCATTCCAGTCCCCAATCTAGACAGTCCATCCCCTCGGGCATGTTTACAGCACACCACCCAGGTTTCCTCCTCCCATTTAGTGACTCCTGTTGAGTTTCTCCAGTGGCCTCTTGCCTGGCATCATGTGGTTTCTACACACAGGAATGCCTTTCCTCCTTATCTCTGAACTTTTGACCAGTCACCTCCAGGAGAATTCTCTATAATAATAATAAGCCCTGTGTTGAGTATTGAGTATTGGAAATAATACCCTTGTGAGCTAGAAATCAGAAGAACATTGGGTGGTGAGGTGAGGCAATATCCAGAGTGCCATCAGTCTTGGAGAGTCCTAGAGAGACCTCATCTGAGTGACCCATTTTCTGTGTCATCACCAGACAAAGACCATACAAGGAAAGAACAAAGATTTAAAAGTTACGATCCTTGCAAAGCTCTTCCAAATGCACTAACGATATGTTGTCTTCCAAAAGTACTACAAAAAAACATCTATACTAAGAAGAAGCACCAAATGCCATTGCTTCTATTTTCCTGTATGATGTAGTCAATACCACTAAAGTGACCATGTGCAAGACTCTACAAAAGCAGAATGGACATAAAGCCAAAAAGTTTACATGTAAATTTGAAGGTGATCAAGGTGGTCAGAGCTCTTTTATCCTGGAACTACCAAAAAGATAAACACATTGAAACAGGTCCACTTCATCACACTTGTTGATGGTTCTAAACTCTGGGTTCTCCAGAACATTCAAACAGAAACCACTGGAAGTGGTGAGATGGTCTGAAGACAGTCATAAAGAGCACTCAGAAGCTCCAATGAAATGACGGGTAGCCAAGGTACCGATAGCTGTTATATACCTCATCTTGGGTCTGTTGAGTCAGATGAATAAAGAAGCTCTGCCCTCAATTTGTTTTTGCAACAAGAGAGGGGTGAAGCCCTTTAACAAGGACCTGAGAGCACCACAAGTCAGGAAGGTTTTCCATATTATTCCAGAATCTTATGGAATAATAGACCTTGAATGGGATGCAGGTCACATGCTAGTGTCCAGCAATGCTGTTGCTACTGTGGGGCCTTGAACATGGGTACCCAAAGTGCTACAGAGCTGCAAATGGAAGCGGTGGTTTCATGAGGCTGTGTGCAATGCCTTCGAATGCTAGAGTTGGGAGATAGGTTTATACATTTATTTGCTCTGTCTGCAGTTCTAGATTAGAAACCCTCAAATGTCCACCATCATAGTGGCTAGATACAATACATATACACCTTTCCAACCTAAACATTCGTTACAAGAAATACTTTGATTCTAACCTGAGCTTATGGAATATATTAATGAAAATCGATATATACTACAGTTGGAGGGCTGGCACATATACCCAAATCTTAAAACCATGATCATGTTCTAATGTACTGAATGATTATATGGCCATGCTCATGTCTGGGAAGAAAATGATATGAAAAAGGAGCATTTAGGGGGTTGTGAATTGATGTTCCTCCTATGCCATCAAATGTTGCTTTCAAAGTAGAGAAAGAACCTGAAGAAAAATACCATGAATTTAAAATTAAAAACAGAACTGCATCCAAATCTGTATCCAATTCCAAGACAGTAAGCCAGGGATGGGAAGGGCAAAAGTCTTCATTCTGAGCCACCCGTGGACACCTCATCAGATCCTGAGATTCCTGTGCTGAGTGAATTACCTTGCTCTGTAGGAAGAACTGAAAGAACCACACATTCATCTGATACCGAGGATGTGGGTTTCCTAGGTGTTTCCAGTACAAAAGACACTATCTCACCCAGCATTCTAAGCCTCTCCCATCGTCTGGCTCTAGAAAAAGAATGAGCACAGGAAACCTTGTCCCACAACAGTGCCACATCTGCAGAGATGAAGAAGTCACCTCTGAGAGCGGCACTGCAGACCAGAACCAGAGATCAGAAGTTGCAAAAGAAGATGACGGCAAACAAGACTGTCAGTTGAGAACTCAGCTCAGACACCCTGAACAACAGGATGGAACAGCTAGACAACTCAGTCTCCACAAAACTCACTTCTGCTTCTTTTAGTGTTAAAGACAGAATAGTGTACTAAGCCAAAAAATCCAGAGTTTTGCTCATCGGTGACACTTTTATGGGACAGTGTAGAACCTCACGAATGGGGAGAAACTACTGGATCCTGAGTGCCACACTGAACAGTTGAATACAAAATAAATAAATAAAGAGGGGGAGGGGCTTTATGCTCTTTCTTTAAAAAAAAAAAATCCCAAGAGGAGATGATACTAGCCTTGTTGTGCATGCACTTGTCAACGCCATAGACATTGGTGTAAAAGAGTATCTTTTAAAAATAAAAACAGAAGAAACCTTCATCCTCAGCCATTATCTAAGCTGCTTTTCCATTAAAATGCACCTTTAAATGTGCTCACTTGCATTATTAGGACGGCGTTCATTTTATTTATTTTAAAGACTCTTTATTCTACACATCCAGAGAAAATACCAGCTGCATTAAGGGATATAAACACATTTCTACAAACCAATCCTGGAAGTGCAACAGTAATAAGAGCAGGCGATGTCTGACTCATATACGAACTCAATAAAGGCTAATGGCTCGTCTCTTCCCAGCTCCAGCCAGCAGATTGCTCCCAGGGCTGTGGTTTGGATATGACTGCTATGTCGAGTTCCTGTTCACAGGACGCATAGTATGTCTGAAGGCACTGGAGCAAAACGGCGTGTTAGATGACACATAA
Organism: Dicrostonyx torquatus; assembly: GCA_028555095.1. Taxonomy (NCBI): domain Eukaryota; kingdom Metazoa; phylum Chordata; class Mammalia; order Rodentia; family Cricetidae; genus Dicrostonyx; species Dicrostonyx torquatus. The sequence goes on from JAQHUG010000186.1 coordinate 2,071,794, forward strand.
AACAAGCTCAGATATTTGGAGGAAAATACTGACATGAGATGTTTGTGTCCAAATAATAACTGACAGGCAAAACACCACTTCAACTTTACAGGCACCTTTGTGTCCAAATGAATGAATAGACTAAAGCAGATTAATTATTAATTGAACACAGGTCAGGGTGAGTGAAATGGACTAGTACAAGCGTATGCAGTGTGCAGTGGCTGAGCACCTGCTCTGTGCCCTACTCAGTGTGAACTGCTATCCCACTTACACTGCAAAGCAAACCTATGAAAGAGAGGTCACTGCCCCCTCCTAGAGAAGGGAATCTTATGAAGTAATTAGTCCAGTACCCTAACTCCAGAATTCCAACTTAAGTCTTCTTGTTCTAAATACAACACCACTTCATTTCATCACAGTTGATATTTATTTCACCTAATACACATACAATATTTAGTGGAGAAAGGACCAATAGAGTAAAATTATCTAGAATGCAAAACTTCTATAATGCCAAAACTATTTTTACCCAGGCTACTAGTGTTTTAGAAATGGCTCCTGGATGGGGGCAGACAATATATAAAGCTTTTAGCTACATATTCCTAACCCCTCACGTTGTATTTCTGAGTGGCAATTAAACTTCACTAGGCCTGCAATATTGCCCTGGGGCGTTCCCAAGCACAGCCTCCTCCATTCTCTACCCTCCACCAGACAAGACCGCCTACCCAGCTCGGCAGGGCCCTAAACTGCATCCTGGAGGTAAAAGGTACTTTACTTTGAAAACCCCTGTAATTGACATATCAGGCTATGTTGCATAATCAGCTCCTAAGTTATCAATTATTGATGCTTAATTCTTGGCATTAAACTTACAGAGAAAACTAGAATAGCCTTCCCTAAATAATGGATCGAAATAAACTAATATTTTGGAACACTGTTCCAAAACAAGTTCCCAGACAAGACGAACAAGGTCCCTGCCTTAACAGGTTTGCTCTGAGAGTTAGAAGGGAGGTGATAGACAAGCTTGTCATTGAAGGATGGATGGGATTCACAGCTACAGGAATGATTTTAAACGTCAAAGGCGAAAGACATCTATAAACTGTAATTAGGTCCTCCAGAAAACCAAACTGGGGCATCAATTAATATCATAGCAACTGTCTCCAACTTATAGAAAAACAAAACTGAGTAATAATTAATATAATTCAAAAACGGAGTTTTACATCTGTACTCATTATCACAATATAAAAATATTTTATAATATAAACAACTTTAAGCCTATGTCAGGCTATTGAATTATATCTTCGTTTTCCAAACAAAATAAAAAGGGATTTCAAAGATCTTTTAAATTTGCATTTTGGTAAAATAAATTTGAAAATTTCTTTACCTGATTAATGCAAAAGATAGATAAGGTGAAAATTATTTTGAAGCAGATTGTGCATGGTGTTTAAAATACAGTATCCAAAACCTTACAGCTTAGGGTAGATGAGAAAGTGCTATTAAAAGCACAATATGAAATAAGTTACTTTTCTTTTTCTTTCTTTTTTCTTTTTTTTGACAAATCTATTGTTTCTGCCAAATAATACCTATGTGATTGCTCTAATCTTAAATAAAGTTTGTTTTTCTAAACAATTAATTAACTTGAAAAGCAACATGTAATATATCTTGTGATGATTTTTATAATCTTGTTCATCCCATTTTCAGTACATGATTGAACTATATAAATACTCTACAACTAGCGTCAGAATTGAGACCTAAGCTAATCAGTATTATTCCTATGTTTATCTTCTTACCTGTCATTTTTAAAGTTTGTTTTCCATTACAAGATTTTGTTGCCCCTTATGACATGTTCTCTGCAAGGTCTGTATTTATCATCAAAATCCCGTGGAATTCTATGAGCTGTGTCCACACATTTGATGGCACTGATGATCGAGCCCAGATGGTGAAAGTGGAAATTGTGGTGCTTTGAAAGAAAAGGTCCCCCAGAGGCTCACAGGCAGTAACACTATTAGGAGGCGTGGCCTTGCTGGAGTAGGCATGGCCTTATTGGAGGAAGTGTATCACTGGGGGTGGGCTTTGAGGTCTCAGATGCTCAAACCAGGCCATGACTCACAGTGTCTCTTCCTGTTGCCTGAGATCCAGATGGAGAACTCTCAGCTACCTCCCCAGCACCATGTCTGCCTGCACGACGTCATGCTTCCTACCATGGCAATAAGGGATTGAACCTGTGAAACTGTAAGCCAGCCCCAATTAAATGCTTTCCTTTATAAGAGTTGCTGTGATCACAGCAATAGAAAGCCCAACTAAGTCATAAATAATATAAAGAAACTGTGCTATACCTTGAAAAGACTCTTATAGTTACTTCTATGTAGAAAGCTACATGTGATAACAGAAAAAAAATTCAAATCATAGCTGCTCATCAATTATTTTAAATTCCACATAATTTCATGGTTCTCTAAATGTGTCCTGCATGCTCACGTTTGTGTTTTCCACTTCCCTGCATTCCCAACCCAGAACCAGGATCCTCTTCACTCTCAAACTCGCTTTACTCTACTTCACATTAAGAGAAAGTGCACTTCTGTTATAAATGCCTTATTTAGCCTGCCATTTACACACTTGTTCATCTTTCTCACTGTGTTACCTTTGTCATGTTGTCCTACCCAAAGGCAGCAATGAAGAAACTAATTGTATGCACATAATTATGAATGCAATATAATTGCATATGTAAATCAGTACATACGTATATAATATAAAGCACATTACAATCTAATGAGGTTAAATAATTAAAGTTGCCACATGTAATCAAGATATTGATGCTGGGTGGTGGTGGCGCATGCCTTTAATCCCAGCACTCGGGAGGCAGAGGCAGGCGGATCTTTGTGAGTTCAAGACCAGCCTGGTCTACAAGAGCTAGTTCCAGGACAGGCTCCAAACCTACAGAGAAACCCTGTCTCAAAAAACAAAAACAAAAAAAAAAAATCAAGATATTGAGGAGACGCCAGAACGCCAGAAGATCAAGTAGACTGCCTGCAGACCTTCTCCATTCTTTCTGTTCCCCAATCCCTCAGGTTCATCCCCAGCACTGTAACAGAACAGCGCCTGTATCCTCCCTTCTTATCTCCTGTGGATCCCACAAACTATGCCCCTCAGACCTGCTTCACCTCACTTGCTGCTGTATCCCAGCCTCCAGCTCAGACAGACTCCAACAGCTCAACTGCAAGTCACATCTGCCAGAGATATTCTCCACACACTCTGTCTCCTCCCTGGTTCTGCAACAGATCACCAGCTGAAGCCTTCCTTCCCTTATGCCCAGGTCTCCTGTAGATCCCACATTAATACAGACGTTAGTTCAGGGTAAAAGGTTGGAAAAAGATATTCTAAGCAATGATCTTCTTATGGGACTCCTAACAGTGGGAACAGCAGCTTCCCTAATGCTTCTGATGGCTTTGGGAACACTCTTCTTCATACTGGGTTGACTTGTCCTGCCTTAATACAAACAGAAGTGCTTAGTTTTACTGCAACTTTGATATGCCATGTTTTGTTGATACCCATAGCAGACCTGCCCTTTTCTGAATAGAAACTGAGGAGGAGTGGATGGAGTGGCTAGAGGGGAGGTTGGGGGAAGGGGACTGGGAGGAGAGGAGGGAAGGGAAAGGAAGAAAGGAAGGAAGGAATGAAGGCAGGAAGGAAGGAGAGGAGAGGAGAGAAGAGGAGAGGGAAAAAAAGGAAAGGAAAACAAGATATTCCAAGAAAATGAATCTATGAAGCAATCTGGTGTATTGTAGCTGTTTTAATAGGTAACAAAATAGATTTCACTCCAAAACTAATCAAATGATATGGGGAAGGACACTACATACTTATCAATGGAAAACTCTACCAAGATAACATTTAAATTTTAAGCATCTATGTCCCAAACACAAGAGAGACCATTTTTATAAAGGAAGCATTACTGTAGCTAAAACCACATATTGACCCTCACACACTGATGGGGTACTTCAATATTCCACTCTCATCAACAAACAGGCCATCCAGACAAAAACTAAACAGAGAAATACTGGTGCTAACAGACATTATAAACCAAATGGACCTACCAAATATTTACAGAACATTTCACCCAAATACAAAAGAATAAACCTTCTCCTCTGCACATCATGTAACTTTCTCCAAAACTGATCACATACTCAGACACAAAGCAAGTTTCAGCAGGTACAAGGAAATTTAAATAACTCCTGGCTTCCTGTCAGATCACCAGGGATTAAAGCTAGATATTATCAACAACCCCAAGCTCACAAACTCATGGAAACTGATAGCTCTTTACTGAAAGAAAAGTGGGTCATGACATTTCTTTTTTTTAAAAAAAAAAAAGGCTTTCTGAAATTCAATGAAAATTAATACACAGCATACCCAAAGTTATGAGACACAATGAAAGCCATGATAAAATGAAAGTTCATAGCACTAAGTGCCTACATTAAAAAAAAAAGTTAGAGAGATCTCATACTAGCAACTTAAAAGTAAACCTAAAAGTTCTAGAACAAAAAAAAAAAAAAGCAAACACACCAAAGAGGAGTAGAAAGCAAGAAATAATCAAATGGAGGGCTGAAATCAATAAAATAGAAACAAAGAGAACAATAAGAAGAATCAATGAAACAAAGAGTTGCTTCTTTGAGAAAATCGGTGGACAACCCCTTATCCAATCTAACTAAAAGACACAGAAAGAATATCCAAATTAGCAAAATCAGAAGTGGAAAAAGAGACATAACTACAGACAAGAAAACCCACAGAATCAGAAGGACATACTTAAAAATCTATACTCCACCAAACTGAAAAATCTAAAAAAGAAAAAAAAATTGAACATAGTTACACTTACTAAGGTTAAATCATGATTGGATAAATAATTTTAAATAGAACTATAACCCTTAGTGAAATGGAAGCCATCATTAAAAGTCTCCCAACCAAAAAAGGGGGGCAGATGGTTTTAGCACAGAATTCTACCAAATTTTCAAAGAAAAGTTAATACCAATACTCTTTAAATTATTTTATAAAGTGAAAAAGAAGGAACATTATCAAATTCATTTTATGAAGTCACAGTTACCCTGATACCCAAAACCACATAAAGACTCAATAAAGAAAGAATTATGGACCAATTTCCCCTATGAACATAGATGCAGAAATATTTAATGAATTGTTGCAAAACAAAGAACACATAAAAAATACTTTCATCCTGATCAAGTAGGTTTAATTCCAGAGATGCAGGGATGGTTCAACATGTAGAAATCAGTAAATGTAATCTACTATACAAACAAACTAAAAAGAAAAACTACATAAGATGCTGAAAAGGCCTTTGACAAAATCCAACACTGCTTCATGATAAAATTCTTGGAGAGATTGGGGATACAAGGGACATACCTAAACACAATAAAGGCAATTTATAGCTAGCCAACAGCCAGCAACAAATTAAATGTAAAAACTCAGAGTAGTTACATTAAAATCAGGAACAATACAAAGTTGTTCACTATCTCCATATTGATTCAATTTCAATATAGTACTCAAAGTTTTAGCAAAAACAGTAAGACAACTTAAGAAAATCAAGGAGATACAAATTAGAAGAGAAGAAGCCAAAGTATCTTTATTTGTAGATCATATGATAGTATACATAAGTGACCCTAAAATTTTCACTAGGGAACTCCTGAAGCTAATAAACACTTTCAGCAAAGTAGCTAGATACACAATTAACTCAAATAAACAGTAACCCTACTATATGACAAGTACTGAGGAAGAAATCAGGGAAATAAAACCTTTCACAATAGCCTTGAATAATATAAAACATCCTGGGGTAACTCTAACCAAGCAAATGAAAGAATTGTGTGATAAAATCTTCAAGTCTTCAAAGAAAGAAATTGAAGAAGTTATCAGAAGATGAAAAGATCTCCCATGTTCATGGGTTAGTAGAATTAATATAGAAAATTGGCCATTTTACCAAAAGCAATCTACAAATTTAGTGCAATCCCATCAAAATTCCAACACAATTTTTTTTACCTTGAAAGGACAACTTTCAACTTCATATGGAAAAACAAAAAAACCTAGGATAGCCAAAACAATCCTGAACAATAAAAGAAATGGTGGAGGTATCATGATCCCTGATTGCAAGTTGTACTAAAAAGCGATAGTAATAAAAACTGCATGGCATAAAAACAGACATGTTTATAAATGGAATTGAACTGAATACCCTGAAGTAAACTCACACACCTATAGACACCTGATTTTTCTTTTTATGAAGAAGCCAGAATTATACAATGGAAAAAAGGAAGCATCTCCAACAAAGAGTGCTGGTCATACTGGGTGTGTACATGTAGAAGAATGCAAATATATCTGTATTTATCACTCTGCACAAAACTCAAGTCCAAGTAGATCACTGATCTCAAGATAAAACCAGATACACTGAACCTAATAGAAGAGAAAGTGGGAATTAGCCTTGAACACTGGCACAGGAGACAGCTTTCTGAACAGAATACCAATAGCACAGGCACTGAGATCAACATTTAATAAATTGGACTTCATGAAACTGAAAAGCTTATGTAAGGCAAAGGACACTGTCAATCAGGCGAAGAAGCAGTTTATAGGATGGGAAAAGGTTTTTACCAACTACACTTCTAATAGAGGGCTAATATCTAAAATGTATGAAGAACTCAAGAAACTAAAGATATCAATGAACCAAACAACCCAACTTAAAAATGGAATACAGGTCTAAACAGATAATTCTCAACAGAGGAATTTCAAATGTCTGAGAAACACTTAAAGAAATTTTCAATATCCTCAGCCACCAGGGAGGTACAAATCAAACTACTTTGAGGTAGTATAAGATTCCATCTTATACCTAGCCATATGGCTAAGATCAATAACACAAGTGACTGGTGAATGTTGGTAGAGGCTGCTTATTTGTTTCCTGGCCACCCAGACCTGAAATAATTACTTAGAAACTATATTAATTAAATCAGTGCTTGGCCAATACTTAAGTGTATATCTTATATCTTAAATTAACCCATTTTTAC